>JANSVB020000059.1:954468-967568 GCA_025504935.2 Erythroxylum haughtii
TTGATATTGATCTTAAATCGAATTAATGAAGTCCATGATATTTGACATAGCATGAAGGAAATTATGATGTGATCATATTATTGAGATTCCTATCATGTGCAATTATGTCAGTATCTAAATTCTGCCATAAGTAGTATTAAAATATACCAATCCCTATAAGGAATAACTTTACAGATTTCAATCCAAAGCATCACTTACACAATCATTACAATGAGAATTCCATAGACTTATAAGTAATATTCCAAATGGAATTCTAATATGGGGTCAATTTAACAAATTTGTTCTTTAACAAGAACTCACACTTTTGTTTAAGTATCTCCATATTTATTTTACGAGATTAACTACTTCCTTTATAAGGAAGAAACATAACATATGTTAGTCTTTTTGTGTTCTGTTAATGTCTAGTCTCAAAGGAACAATAACTAGGGATAATACATGAATGCGATACAAATTTCATAATTATAATCTCATTGTAATTTCATTTACAATATATATTTACTTCATGGACTTTATCATATACATCAAAATGCCTTTCTATAACTATGTAACTAAACTACAAATAACAATTGGCTGTAAGGCATAAACCAACAATCTCCTGCTCGTACTTAACTAATCGTTTAAATATCTTATACCATATCACCGTATGATGATCATGCTACTGTTGGGATAGTGGATTAATGAAAGAATTCCACCAAAATTTTCTATAGTGAGTACGTGCTTAAATCTAACAATTTTCATCTTAATTATCATCATAATTAAGAGAAACTTCCTAAATATATATTTGAATTTTTAATGAGACCTTAGCTTCGTTGTCATGTCCAATAACTCTAATGTTCTATAGTATATTACTATCTGAACAATGCATGAAAATATACCAAGTTCATTAAAGAACTTATTGATCTAAATAATAATTTACACTAGATAAAAATAGTAGTGTGGCTTAATTAGCAACCATTGCTACATTGGAACCTTCCAATCTTAAAATAATATTGTTATAAGTAAAACGTACCTTAATTCAGATTTACTTCTAAAGTTAATATCTTTATAATCTTGAACTCTAATATCAACTCATGCAAAGAACAATAGATATCTGTAATACTTTACAAGTATTAGATATCTCAAATACTAAACACCTTTAGTACATTACCGACATACTTAGACTTATAACAAAAATAACATCCATATCAATCTCTATTAATTTAATTCCAAAAATTAAGTTGTCATCTTTTTGTATCCAATAAGAGTCATTTTTAGACAATTATATTTTCAACAA
The DNA here is from genome assembly GCA_025504935.2 of Erythroxylum haughtii. Taxonomy (NCBI): domain Eukaryota; kingdom Viridiplantae; phylum Streptophyta; class Magnoliopsida; order Malpighiales; family Erythroxylaceae; genus Erythroxylum; species Erythroxylum haughtii. Next base: position 955,742 of record JANSVB020000059.1, read on the forward strand.
TTGAAAATATATATTATTGTTCTCTCTATGAGCAATATGCCTCTACATACTCATATTAAAGAGAACAACTATACTCTCATTAACCTTTTTATAGATATGATAAATTCAGAACCATCTTTGAAACATACTTTTAACTCATTATGAAAGTGAATATTTCAACATCTTGTAGCCTTTTAACTATACATCAAATGTATCAATAAATGCATTATATCTAATTTAATTTATTGCCATGAGATTTAAACTTTTCAAACTTCATCTTACTCCCAATACTTATCTTAAGAACAATTCTTCTATGAGTATACATTGAAACAAACAATTTGTTCAATGGGTATGTAAGATTATAACCATCCTTTTAGATCTCTCATCACCTATTATCTGATTTAGTTCTAAACTTAGTGGATGATAAATGTTTCAACTAAGCATCACATCCCTAAATCATTTGCTTTGACTCTTTAAAAGGCCTAGCGTTTCACATTTAATATCAAATATTATTAATTAATTTCATTGAAACTTTCGAAGATAAGTTATAGTACTAGGCATAATATAAAAGAAATAAATATTACTTACACAAATCTATACTAATATGTAATTTAGTTATAAAGGTTTTCATTAGAAAATCTCATTCCCTAAATAATCAAAAATTTTATATCTCACCAGATCTAAACAATTTGAACTTTTTCAAGACTTCAGATCAATATTTCATTTAGTACATATGACTTTACCACATAAATTCATTAGAAAATTTAAGGAAATAAAAGTATCATCCTTTTATGAATCGTTATAGTATCTCATACATCACATCTCTAATATTTAAAAATTCAATACCATCATCTTTATTTAACTAAAGGTTGATTTGATTTTTCTTCAACTTAATAAGTTTCACAAGTTTCATATGATAGTCTTGGTTATCTAACTTTCTATTCTTGTCACTTATGTTAAACATAGACCTCCCTTGATTCAATAGATACAATCTATTTGTATAAAATTGAATCAACTACTGTTACTTAAAAAGCTATTTCTTATCATGCCTTGAGCATTGAAGTAATGTTAAATATGAATTCATTTTAAATAATCTCAAGCATGAAATATGAATACAAATGATCTCTATCAAGCATGTATATGCAAGAAAAGTTATGCAATCATTTTTCTTCTAATAACATATTTATGCTTTTACTAGGCTAAATTAAATGAAAAAATTCATCAAGGTACTAACCCTTCCTTTACTTTATACAACCTTTTGCATCTTGTTATCATAATGTTGACATACATCTTACATGTTTTCATCAAAGTTTATGAGACATTATTCAACTTAAAATGTCAATACCTTTTGTTTTCTACATGATATTGATGTATCTCTAAAACTTTGTTACCAAATCTTTAATACAGATTAAGAACAATAGTGCATAGTGAACATACCATTTTTCTACCCTACCATCCAATTAAGAAAACCTTAGATGCTAACACCTTAAGCTATCATTGCTACCATCACTTGTAGTGACTAGCTCGTGTCATCATCACCGACATTACCACCGCCTGTTATTCTCTAACAGTTAGCTCACAACCACCGCATAGCTGCTTTAAGGTTGCACAATAAATGCCAACTACTAGCTTCCATCACTACTTACTAATTGATGTATCTAAGCTCTCATCGCCAACTATCTACATCCATGTCATAACCTGCTCCACTCATCTCTGACTTTGTTTAATTGCTTGCATTTTGCTAATGTCCGTTGCAACTTTATGTCATCAATACCATCAATTTAAAGTTTTTGGAACTGCCAGCTAGCTCCGATCACCTTCAATGACCTACTGCAACCAATTTCATCAATCCTTTCATCTACCTCTGATGACCACCAATTTCATCAAATTTCATGGCACATTAGAACACTTTTTTATTCTAATTTTATGGCACTCTAAAGCATTTTATAACCAAGTTGTAAAATCTATAAGATTTAAATTTTGATGCAAACTTTTTTAATCTAATTTTTTAATTTTCTCTAATGTTGTTTTTTGTTTTACGTATATAAGATGTAGACTAATGTAAAAAGCACAAGAGAATAATGAATATGGAATAACTTTGATTGAAGAGGAATGCATAAAAATGACTTTTGAATTGAAAACAATTGCAAATAGAAAGAATCGGGTAGGATGGAAGATGAATGACATAACACAACTACAAAGAAAGAAAAAAAATGCTTAAAGGACAAATAACAACTAAATTTAAGATCCAAAGTATAATTAATGTCGACCTTGGGTTGGAAACCATCTAAAATATGGAAAACTCTAGGATTGTCTGTTAAATAAAGTAAAGAGAACTCAGAACTATCAAACAAGTCAATTAAAACCAAATTTAAGTGGATTTTGATTGCCATAAGTTGCCTTAATAAGTTGATATTAAGTTCTTATTAAAACCTACATTACATCAATAAGATAACCTTTAATAGGCATAACGTTCATAAAACTAGAGTCTTAAAGGGAAAAGAACATTTGCATTATCATAATTTGATTAGGAATAACTAAATAATTTTGAAAAAGTCCAATCTTTATCCAAATAGAAAAAATGAAATTCTAAAACTAAATAATATGACTATTTTGCCTTTCCAGCTTTAACACTAGTGACAATTAGCTTTTAGAAATTTACAAATGTGAATATTGATAAGTTTGGCACTAGCCATAAGTATTACACCAATGCCAATTTGCTTCTATTTTGTGAACCTCATCAATATATTGTATGACTAGCATTTGACACCATTATGGCATAAGTGTCAATTGCATTGTATTTCTAAGGTGTTTGGACATCTTATAAGCCTTTTTCTTTATGTATTAAGCATATTCCATCTTAAATAACACGTAAAAAAAGTGATCAATCTTGGGAATTCATCTAATTCATCTTAAACAAGCTTTTTTTAATCTCTATGATTAATCCTTGCAAAACTACTGATAAACGATTAAATGACCATATTAATACACCCATATTTAGTGTGTTTTGCTTGTTATTTAATAGTTTTATAATTTTTTGGTACTTATTTAACTTCAATTATATTTTTTGTTGGTAATTGCCTTCATAGACTAAAAGAGAAGAATTTGGCCATTTCTATAATTAATGCATAAAGGTGCAACAGGAACATACTGTCTCTTATGTGGAGGGACGTATCTTTCATCTATGGAAGAAGAAACTAAAAGGCGACAACATTTGTCAACTTCCTTCACATTTAGAGTAGGATGCCCTAGAGTCCTTCAAAGATCTCTTAATCTAAGGTAACATAATTTTGCCTAATAATGTATAGTAGAGCAATAAAAAGTTTGTCAACCTTGTCTATCAATATCGTGATTGCCTCAATGGTAGAGACTAAGTTGAACATCAATTCTGAACTTCATTTTTGTAGACAACATCATTTCATTTATATTCTCACTAGGAGGAGAGTTACCAAAAGAAGAGTCTAAGTTCTCAATAATTTCAATCATTTGGTATACAAAACCTTTATTCCTCACCACATTAGTGACTTTTTATCCCAGGCTAGAGATATAGTAATTTTCCATTCCTTGAACAAGATATTAGGTCCCATCAGGTATGTCAAATTATTGGCGTCACTTTAAAATTTAGGCATGCAAGGGAGAATTCCTCCCAAAATTTATACCTAAATTGTTATTAACAATATCATTGGGCTTCAAAAAATTAGAATGGAAAATTCTAAACTACCAAGATGCTAAAATGTGTCGAAATAAGAAATTTAAAGAAAGGAAAATTAGAAACTTTACATGGAATTTGAGATAATGAAAATAAATACACAATTTAAATAAAACTGGAAAAATAATAACAAAATGTTTTATAATGGCCTGATTATTTTTTCGTGGATATTTGAGGCTGTGTCATGTGCTTTTATCATGACGCTGGTGGATTTATTTAGTCTTCTTAACTTCAGTCATTTTTAACCACTTCCCACATTCTAGTTAACTTCTTGCCATTATTTTCTTAACTTTATAAGTATCTCTCTTATAACTTCCTAACTTTTAGACCTCTTATCCATATTTCTCCATTGTGTCCATTACTCACTCCTAACGTGTACATGTACCATGATCTAGAATTCTGCCATCCATGGATTTTCTACCTAAACATTTTCTAGGCATTCATATTTTGGGCTCCTTTTACTTATGGGGTAGGTTTCTTTTTAAGTTATCAACAATAATATTTACAATAGTAAGCAACTAAGAACCAACAAGAATAATAAGGGGAAAATGACTAGTATGAGAGGCTCTAACTTCTCACTAGGAATTTTAAGGTTTTCGCTCTTCATTTTCAAGCTATTAACTTTTTCCCACTCTTCCTTTAGTTAAGCTCTTTCCATTTCCTCTTTGTTTTACATCCACGCTCAATTGTGTTCTCTTGACAGAGTTGAGTTATTTTTCTTCTTATGTTTTTCATTCTCTATCATTTCCTTCTCTTATGTTCTCCCTGTCGCTAGTTACAAGTACTCTGGCTAACCTTAGCTAAGAGTAGTTTAGTAACTCTCTAACTTTAAAACTTCTTGTCTTTCATTTTCCTATTGATTTTAGCAATGGTTTTTTTATCTTCATTTTACTAGAGCATGTCATTTTCTTTTTTGAGCAACAGAGTTAATCGTAGCCTAGAAGTCCTTAATGTTTTAGCCTCAGCCCATAAATCCCATAGTTAATCTCACCTTCCCACCCCTCCACTCTAAACAAACTTCTAAACCTAGCCTCTTACCAAACGACTGCTTTAAACACCCTTTCTTTTCACAAGGTAATTTTGCTAAACATATAGCTAATTTCCTAGTCCCTCACCTAGCCATCCTGGCGCTAAATTGGAAACAAGTTGTAAGTGAATCTTTAAAAGCCTCCATACAATACCCTGCCACCAGCATGGGGCAATGATATGATTTTTTTTTTCAAATATAGAGGTACTGAAGACAAGAGAAAAAGTTTAGACCTTGACATTGATGGGCTTTTATTTAAGAAGGAGACTTGTGTTCCCATTTGTCAACACTTAGGTTTAGAAAATGTGGAGTTTAAAGGGATTACATGAGGTTTTATTATTAGAACATAACCATATCATTTTGAAGTTTTCCTAAAAAAGCAAGCAAAGGAAAGAGTAGAGTTATAACACATCTACATCCTACTAATCTTTTTACAATTCTATAGGCTAAAAATAAGAATGAGAATATACCTATTTATGTGAACATCTATAATGATCCATTAGAATATTAGTTGATGAATTTTATTATGATTATTTTATTTATGCAGTTATTTGTTTATGTATTTGGTTATTTTTTTATGCCAAGTATCTTTAAAAAAAAGTTCTCCTATGGGTATGTCAAAAACAACCTCTCTACTAGCTAGGTATATCTGGAAACCTATACATATGGAGGAAACAACAACTAAGAGAAGAGGAGTGGGGTATGCTAAGTTGTATATAAGTGTTGATCTAGTGAAGGAGCTCATGGACACAATTTCCCTGATTAGGTTAGGTAAGGAGGAGAACCTACATAAGGATTCAGATACAATTACTTACTAATGGAAGCCTACCTCAAAAAAATAAGGTGAATAATGGGTAACCATAGAGAGGAGGTTAATAATAAGGAATTACATTGAGGTGATGAGACTAGAGGCTCAGCAAATGGAAAGACCTAATGAAGAGGTTCAAGAGAAGATAGATGAAACAATCTAGGATAGGAAGCTATTATGGAGAATGCTACCAATAGGAGAGGTGAAAATTAAGAGAGGAAAAAATCACTCATAAAGAAGTAAGGATAGAAGGAGATAATCCACAAATTATAGAAAAATGCACTTTAGAAATGGGTCAAGAGACACCTAGATGATGGAAATACAAGTCTCATAACACAATAGTAAAGCAAAAGATGGATGATTTTTAAAGTATGAAAGGATGAGGTCACTTACGAAGAGAAAGGATAAAGGCTCTAAAGCCAAAACTTAAATTTGATGTCGATTATAACATAAAATAGTAGTGGTATAAATTTCTTCAATAAATAACTAGCCCTTAGGGATTTTGTGTATACTAATAAGTGAGCTATATTAAGATTATTAGAAAGTAAGCCAAGTTTAGATAATGTAAGCCAAGTTTAGATAATGTCTTCAAGTTGAATATTTTAAAATATCGATGGAATTTTTTGTCAAATCACCAACATCATCACTATGGATGCCTTGTACTGACTTATGATTCGAGGAAGGTTAAGGTAATTTTATTGGAATCAAGTGATTAACTAATGCATATCTCTACTAACTATCTTCAAAGTGATTATAAGGCAAGTATAACAATTATTTATGGGTTCAAATTTCACTTTATGAAGAAAATAGTTATGAGAGAATTTTGTTAGTATTCACTATAAAATCCAAGGCCTTAGATAATAATTAGAGATTTCAATAACACTTTATATAGAGATGATGTTGAGGGAAACATGGGGCTAAGGAATTTTATAAATGGTTTTAAGAAATGTGTTTAAAGGATAGGTATCACAAATCTAAAAATTAAGGGGTGCTTCTTCTCTTGGAGTAAAAAATAGGCTTTTACATTGGCACCTATTGAAAATGTAACATCCCGTCCTCATATTAAGGGCTAGGACCTGAAATTTCAGTACATGTGAGCTCAAAGAGAGACTAAGAAAATGCATTTTTTTGCTCATGCATCATGTTAACATATATGCACATAAATACTGAATGTTTTCGCATAAAAAAAAAGTGGTACATGCATTCATTGACAACTTTCGGTATAATTGATATTAAACATGATTTTATTGAAAATGAGGAGTAGAAGGAGTAGAAAGAGTAATCTTGATATGAGTTGTGATAAGGAAAGATTTAGAAACAAGATTGGTAGTGATCGGAAAAATGTTCACTGAATGTGCTTCGATCTGTTAGCCATAACTTTTTTTAGTTATCCAAACGAGATGATTCTTAATTTGGATTAAACTAGAAACGTATGGCCACATTTATTATGAAGATATCTAATTTCATTTCTATCTCTAAAAGTCTCAAAATTTCATGAAGTTAAGAATTTGTTGCAGTACATTGGTGTAGGAATGGAAATTTCGTCTTCGGACTTTAGGGGCAAATTTAGAATTGATATAAATAGATTTTAGCAAAGTTACCTTCTAGAAAGTTGTAGATCTTTCTTTTATCTTACCAATGGTATATAGTATGAAAATTTTGGATATGAAAAGGTGGCAGATGAGGGCCAATTTACACAACTAGATTTCTATGTTTCACGATGAAATGGACAAATTTAGGAAAAACCATAAAGTTGTGGGGAAGGATAGGAAAGGTAGCAGTAGTCGTGATGATAGATAGTGGAGCAAGTCACTGTTTCTTGTCAAGAAGAATGGCTAAGCAACTGAGGTTAATGATTAAGCCTACTCGAAAAATTGGCGTGAAGCTCAGAGATGGGAATCGCAAAGAGACTGATGGCTTTTGCGCGAATGTATCGCTTGAGCTCCCTAGCATAACGATGCACATGAATTGTTTGCTATTCCCTCTTAGGGGTGTTGATTTAATATTGAGAGTAACTTGATTACAAACCTTAGGTGGTGTTAAGGTTAATTGGAGTAGAATGCGAATAGAATTTTTGGTTGAAGGAAGAAATATTTGCTTTGATGGAAACCCGTCATTAATGAATTCTTTGGTTTCTTTCTGTTACTTGAGTAAAGTGCATAATCTGGAGTATGGGTTGTTGATTTGGCATAATGCGTTGTTGGAAAATTTGGAACGACGGAAGGGTGTGGAGGAGCAAAGATCGAGGGAACTAAAGGAGTTACTGGCTCGTTTTAAAGGCTTGTTTAAGGAACCATCAAGGTTAACTCCGAGCCGAGTAGTGGATCATCAAATCCCATTGATTTCGAGAGTTTCTGCTGTTAATGTCAAACCTTATGGATATAAGCATGGCCAGAAGGATGATAAAAAATGACAGATAGCAAATACGTTTGCCTCAAGAATTGTACAACCTAGTTATAATCCATTTTCTAGCCCGATGTTATTAATTAGAAAGAAAGACGGTATCTGGAAATTTTGTGTGGATTATCGAGAACTTAATAGGGTTACAGTGGTTGATTGTTATCTAATTCCTATTATTCAAGAGCTTCTTGATGAGCTCCATGGGGCTCGATATTTTTCTAAGGTAGAACTTCGATTGGGGTACCACCAAATTAGGGTGCGAGAGGAGGATATACCCAAGACAACCTTTAGAAAATATTTTGGCCATTATGAATTTAAGGTGATGCTTTTTGGGTTAACTAATGCACCGGTTACATTTCAAGCATCAATAAATGATCTTTTCCAGCCATTCCTACAACAATATGTACTAGTGTTTTTCGATGACATTCTCATTTACAACAAAAGTTGACAGGAACATTTACAACACTTAGGGAGAGTTTTGGACAGATTGGAGAAACACCAATTTGTTTTTAATCAAAAGAAGAGCAATTTTGGTAGAACAGTGATTGAATATTTGGGCCATTTGGTGTCAGCTGAGGGAGTTACCATGGATCCTGCAAAAATAGCAAGCGTTTTGCAGTGGTCGAACCTAAATTTGTTCGAGCAGTGCGTGCTTTCCTTAGCCTCACTGGATACTACAAGAGATTCATCAAGGAATATGGTCAAATTGCTCAACCTTTGACTAATCTATTGAAGAAAGAAGTTGCCTTAAAGTGGACTTGGCCAAAGGAGGCTCAAAACGCCTTTAAGAAATTAAAGACAGCAGTGACAACAACTTCGATGATAACATTGCTAGATTTTCCAAGGAGTTTATCATTGAGTGCGACACTTCTAGGATTGGAGTAGGGGTAGTCTTAATGCAAGAAAATCGCCCTCTTGCTTATTTTAGTAAGATGTTAGCTTCATAAAATTGATCAAAAGTCACAAATGAAAAGGAACTAATGGCTCTTATGCTTGCAATCCAACATTGGAGACCACATCTTATCAGCAGAAAATTTTAAAGTCCAGACAGCTACTTCAATAGCATATTACTACTCCGGCATAATAGAATTAGGTAGCTAAGCTGTTGGGGTATGATTTTGGCATCGAATATAAGTCTGGAGTGATAAATAGAGCTGTTGATTCACTGTCTTGAAGAGAAGAAGAAGTGGACCGTTCTGCTATCTTAGTGCCCAGCTTGATGCAGTGGGAAGAACTTGACAAAGAAATTTAGCAAGATAATTTTTATAGGAAGGTGAAGGACAAAGTCTTTCAACACCTTTTGAGCCATCCAAATTACAGGCTTGTTCATGGCCACTTGTTCCATAAAGGGCGAATTGTCCTGCCGCCTACCTCTTCTCAAATTCCTACATTGCTTAAGAAGTTCCATGCCACCCCTCAAGGAGGGCATTCAGGTGCGGTATGCACCTATAGGAGGTTAGCGAAAAATATATACTGGTCGGATATGATGAAACATATGCAGAAATTTGTGGCAGAATGTTTGGAGTGTCAGAAAAATAAATATTCTAAGACACCAGCTGGACTATTACAACCATTACCAATTCCAACACAAGTATAGGCTGATATATCTATGGATTTTATTACAGGATTGTCGAAATCACATGGGATTGATTGTGTTTTTGTGGTGGTTGATAGACTTAGCAAGTATAGGCATTTTATTGGGTTAAGACATCCATTTACTGCACACATGGTAGCTGAATTGTTTGTCAGAGAGGTTGTCCAGTTGCATGGAGTTCCTAATTCTCCCTTATTTATTAGTTGTTTTTGGCAAGAATTTTCAATGCATGGGGAACTCAGTTGCAAATAAACATGGCTTACTATCTCGAGATTGACGGGCAAACTGAGGTTTTGAATAGCTGTTTGGAGATCTATCTTAGGTGTTTCTTCTCGGAAAAGCCTAAGGGATAGGGAAAGTGGTTGAATTAGGTGGAATATTAGTATAATACTAATTATCAAGGAGTTGCTCGTTTGTCTCCATCTAAGATAGTATATGGAAGGAAGCCCCCAACACTAATGCAGTTCTTGGCGAGGGAATTCAAAGTGGCTGCTGTCGGGGAAAAGCATCAAAACCATGCTGAAATAATTCGGCAACTCCAATATAACCTCCTTAAAGTGCAGCAGAAGATGATAAGGGCTGCTAATAAGCATCGAAAGCATCTGGAATTTAAAGAGGGGGAGTCTGTTTTCCTTAAAGTCCGACCACACTGATGAAAATCACTTCCTGTCAGAGTTTATAGCAAGTTAGGTCCAAGATTATGGACCTTTTACAATCACCAAGAAACGCAACATTGTGGTCTATCGTTTGGCTCTACCAACAAATTTCAAGATCCACCTAGTTTTCCATATTTCACAGTTGAAAAAGACTGCAAGAAATCATCAAGTTGAAGCGAACCTGCCTCCAGACCTTGCGATTGATGAAGTGTCGTTCATTCCTGCTAGCATTCTGTCTGTTAAAGCTTTGACAGCTAGGGAGATTCCTTGCCACCAGCTATTGGTTCAATGAAAGGGCAAAAATGAGGATGAGGCTTCTTGGATGTCTTGCTCAGATTTTCGTGGTCAATTCCCTGAATCAAACCTTGTGGACAAGGTTTGTTAGTTGGGGGGAGGCAATGATAACGAACGTGGGCACTATAAAGGAAATAAACCTTCACTAGTTTATTATAGAAGGAGGAAATAGAATTAGTTGACATAAATGGTTACAACTATAATGAGAGGCTAGTTTCTATAGATAGTACAGAGGGGAATGAGAGAGGGTATCATTTTTACTTATTTGTTTTAGAATAGTCTAGGTAAGAATTTTGAGTATATGCTTAGGCAGGGCCTTAAAATTATGTAGTTCTTACTTTCAATAGAATATTTTTATTCTCTTTACATTTCGAAGTTCCTAACTCAAGAGTATTCAACAAAATAAAACACATTAAAACATAGCAGGAAAATGTGATTAATAGCAAAAACACATCCAATTCACAATATTTACGAATTGCAGTTCCATTGTAATAATGATTCCTTTTTGTTTCCATGACTTCTTAGATATGAGATTAACTTAAATGATTTTATCGATCCTCGTTGCTAAGGTTGAGAACCTTTCGAGGTAAAATATTCAAGCTAGCACTAAAAACGATATCTTTCCTTTACCCTTATAGTGTGTTTGGTTGCTGTGCTTATGGGTGGGGATAGTGGACGGAGAAACAAAAATTCTGTCTCTGAAGTGTTTGCTTTTATGTCTCTATTATTTTATCCCCGTCTCAGGAATACAGAGACGGTATTTTTGTGTACATCGACAAACTATGGTACAATATTTATGTGTCCCGAGACGGAAACCATCAATTACTACATTACCCCCATTTTATAACGTCGAAACCTATCACCACCATTTCTCCCAAATTGCTTCACTACCGTCTTCTCCCAACGCTCCTCGCATCAGTCAGACGTTCGTGGCGGCTGAGGTTAGTTTCCTCTCCATTTGTTCTTTCCCTTCAATTTTTACTGACTTCTGCATGATTTCCAAATTCTCCTTCTTATGGATTTCATTTAATATTATTCTCTTATCACCAGAATTTGATTGAACAGAGCTACTTGATGCTAATGCGGGAAAAGACAGAGTAGTGTTGTTGGCTTCACGAAGAGGACTTGGCTATGGCATCAAGTCCTTCTGCTAAGCAGAACACATTGCAGATGAAAGAATTAGGAATGAAAAATCTTCAATATCCGGCACCTTTGGCGGGATATGAGGATGTTGTAACCAGCCCAAAACTCTTTATATCTACCTTGGAGAAACTTCATGCTTCTATGGGAACCAAGTTCATGTAAGCTTTTAATATCCTTCTTTTCTGGCTTATAACACTAGGTCGACGGTTGAACTGTT
>JANSVB020000059.1:1005565-1016348 GCA_025504935.2 Erythroxylum haughtii
GGACTAAATATGCATTCAATCAAGCAAAAATCAATACCACAAAAATTATCCTAATCTAATATCAATCTTAACCTTAATGAAAAAAAACTTACTCATACATATTCATCAATGTAACATAAATCATGGTCATAATCTATGGTTGCATTGATTAAATCCATATAATTAAAAAATAATGAATTTTAAAAAATTTAAAAAACACCAAATATTTATTGTTCCCCCGCAGTTGTATTTCTGTCGTGTTACTAGCTTCAGTACGTCTTGACCAACGCCTTCTATTCTCTCCACGCCAGCTTCTCCTCTTTTAGTACTGTAGCTGATGTGACAAATAAGGTTTTAATTTTTAGTCCATGCTCCTATAGCTCCAATCTTTCTCTGTATCTCCAGCTCTCTCTCCATTGATGCATAGCTGTTGCTCACGCTACCTCTTCCTCCTCACACCCTACTGGCTTCGTTTTTTTAATGCCCACCAGCTGCTTCAATTCTCTTGCCACACGCTACTTCTTTCTTCTTATTCAGTGTTTTTTTTCCAGCTGTTGATGTGTGAATGGAGAGTGTATATGAGTGGTGAGTGTATGTTGAGTGGTGGTTGTGGATTGAGTGCTGGAGGAGTTGTTTTGGTTTTTTCTTCTCTCTAGTGTCCACACCATCAGCTGCTTGTTGTTCAACTCTTGCCACAGCTGCTCGCATTGTTCGCGCCTGCAGCCACTTCAATGTGTCTGCATTTGTTGCCTTTGTCACCAAGTGCTGCTGCGTTTGTTTTTCTACCCACCAGCTACCAACCTAGTTTATATGTTTTGTGAATGAACTCATGAGGGTTTTGTCAATTTGGTCCACCTATCCTTACGCACACTCACGTTGTTTCTCTCTCATTGTGTTGCCTCCACTCCACTCACACAAGACTCACTCCATTCAGCCTCTTTGTCCTCACTCCTTTTCATGCTAAGTTATGGTCCTCTCATTCTCCTTCTTTTTATGCCACCTGTTGCCTCCAGGATGATGTGCCGTCAACTGCTTTATTTGGATGTTTCTGTATATTCAAAATCCTTTTTTGCTCTCTTGGTTCTTCTCTTTTCATGCCTCACTTTATGCATAATCTCCTTCTTTTTTTTCAACTTTCTGTGCCGCCAGCTGACTCCATTATGTTTCTATCTTGTTTTAATATATTTCAGCTCATGCATCCCTTTATCTGCCACCATCATTGCTTATTCTTTTTTTCTCTCTTAAAAAATGTCTCCATAGCTGTACTCTAGGTCTTTTCACGATCCCACTCACGTTTTTAACCTATTCTCCACGGTTTTGTGTAACTGCTGCTCTCTTTTGCGTGAAGTGTGCTTTGCATTTCCACAAACCATTCACGCTGTTGTCGTTTCCTTCATATGATATTGCCATATTGTTGCTTCTCTTCTCTTGTTGTCTACGCTGTCGTTTTGTCCTAGCCATCTTGTCCCTTAACGTTTTCTAGAGCTTTTCTTGCTTGATGCTTTTTAACCTTCCAAATTCAATATGTGCCTAAAATTAAACAAATAAATTTCAATTTGTGCAATTTAACTATTAAATGAATAAGAGTTTAGCAAATTATGTATCTAAATTCAATATAAAATGCCCATTAACATTCAACTCAAGAATGAATAACGCAATATTAACAAATCAACAAATTGCAATGCACACACCAAGAATCAACCTAAGGAACTACCTATTGAGAGAAAGGGGAAATTTTTACCTATCTTCAACACTAACCTAATAAAAAGTTTCAAAGTGAAAATATTTTGGAACTATAATTTGTTTACTATGAAGGGAATGGAAATGAGTACCTTCCTTATTTGAGAAGATTGGGAAAGGTGCTCCGTAATCAGCTACTCTTTTCCTCTTCCCTCGTCCTGAAGCTTATGCTCGCCCCATTGATTGATCACGCTTTATTGTTTGTTTGATGCGCAACATATTGGCTTGTGAGTTAGTGGAAGTTGAAAGAAATTTGGAGGTTTGAAATTTTGTAGAGAGAAATGAGAGTGATTAGAGAGATAAAGTTTAGAGAGATAAAGTTTAGAGAGATAAAGTGAAAATGAAAGTGAGTGAAAAAATGAAGTTAGAAATGTATTTATAGGTGATTAGATGGTAAAATGGTAAATGTTTCTATCATTTTTACCTTGTCGTAAGCCACGATTATGGGTTACAGGCCACACTCGTGGCCTACAAAAATTTTCACCAATTTAAAATTTTCTTCTTCTTATATCCTTCTCCACTTTTCGAAATCCCTTTTTAACTCCTTGTGACTCTTTTACCTCTCTTTGCTGACTTCATCAGTCACAGAATTCACGTCGACGTCCTATTCCTTTCGATTTTATTTGAAAACAAAATAACCTAACTATAGAATTCGAACTTTCTAAAAACAATTTAAGGAAATTAAAAGTCCATGGTTGCCTCCCATGCAACGCTTTTTTTAACCCCTATAGCTCGACACTTTTCTTTTGCTCACAGTGATTCAAATGAGTGGTGCAATGGCAGTGAAGTCATTAATCTAACAATTTGCATATGAGCTACCATGCCCTTGATTCTACCTTTCTTATGGCTCTCCTTCTTTCGCCTTCTTCTACACGATCACTTATTTTTAAAGGCACTTCTAAGATCCGCAATATCTTCCCATTGCCCTCAAGGTTCAGGTTCCTTACCATTAGTTAGAGGTAAAGGAGGATTGTTGTATTTCTTTGACACTTTGAAGGTTATTTGCTGCTTACCTACCCTCAGAGTTAGTTCCCCCCATTAACATCAATGATTGAGCGAGCAGTGGCTAGGAATGGTCTTCCAAAGACCATAGGGGTTTCTACATCTTCTCCAATATCCAATATATAGAAGTCTGTGGGAAAAGTAAAATTATCAACTTATACTTGCACATCCTTAATAACCGCCTTGGATTGATGGGCTGTTTTGTAGGCTATTTTTACTAACATCATTGTGGGTACTAACTCTCCTAACCCCAACTTTTAACTAAAGGCTTAGGACATCATATTGACACTTACTCCCAAATTTATGAACGCCCTGTATATGTTGACTCCATTTATGCTGCAAGGAATGTAAAAATCCCCTGGATCCTCTTTCTTCTATGCTATATTGGGGTTTTCTTCTGCGTCGTGCTCCTTAACCTTCTTCTTCACTGATTCTGTTAATTTGAGCCTCGTTTATAGGTGTTTCATTATGTTCTCAACCTTGTTTAAGTCAACCTCCTCAGAATTTCCCATTACCCTACTTGAC
The DNA here is from genome assembly GCA_025504935.2 of Erythroxylum haughtii. NCBI lineage: Eukaryota > Viridiplantae > Streptophyta > Magnoliopsida > Malpighiales > Erythroxylaceae > Erythroxylum > Erythroxylum haughtii. Next base: position 1,008,812 of record JANSVB020000059.1, read on the forward strand.
AATGATTTTTGCTGCGCTAGAATAGGGTATGGTAATTTGGGCTGAGATTCCTTGATTGGCTCAATTCTGAGCTCACTTGGAAGGAGTTCCACAGTTACTTGTCCTTTTCCTTTATCTCCATTCTACTTTGTATGATCAAGTTCCTTTTCTTGGGACTAAGTGATGGCCATGATCCTTTCCTTTGGGTTATACTCGGTATTGCTTGGAATGCATTCCGAGTAGATATTGCTTCAGCTAGTTGACCTACTTGGACCTCTAGATTATGTATTGAAGAGGTGTGGTTCTTGGTAACTTGCTTGAATTTGCTCTCAAGCCTCCTATGTGCATCTTATAATGTCTCCAATCTTATCTAAAATCTTATCCAACTTAGATTCCATTAAGCTTGGTTTATCTCGTCAAAAACCTGATTGTCCTTAAGGTTTGAACTATCCTCCTGCATTGTTCGTCCAAGAGAAGTTAGGTTGATTCTTCCACTTAGGGATGCAAGTGTTGGAGTAGGGGTTGTTTCCATCTCCTCGTCCATACTGGGCTCCCATGTAATTCACTTGCTCTGGATCACCTTCCTTCATTAAGAAATAGTTCACTGTGTCATGGTCCAATTGTCCACATAGTTCACACTTAAGTTGTACGGCCTTTACCAGAGTTGAAGATGAAGCCTTCATGTTGTTGAGCTGTCAAGTCAAGTTATCAATCCTCCCTTGCATTTAAGTCATTTGATCAATAACTATAATTCCTTTTTGTTTACGGAATGTAGTAGTTTGTCTACTCCGCTCATTCGTCCATAAAGAACTATTACTTGCAATATTCTCTATTAATTCTTTCGTTTCATCAACAGTCTTCCTCATTAATGATCCTCCTGAAGCTACGTCGATCATGCCTCTCATATGCGGGTTAACTCCATTAGAGAACGTTTACAAAAAAAATTCCTTGGGTAAGTTGTGTTATAGGTATCTCCGTTGTAAATCCTTGTATTATTGTCACACTTCATAGATCGATTCCCCGTCACCTTGTTGAAAGTTGGTGATGGTACCTAAAGGTATCACATATTTCTAAGAAGTTCACTATGTGCACGTTAAGGTCTTGTTTGTTAGTCCATAAAATTGCACAATCTGTTAAGGCATGTTCAAGAGAGCTGGTCTAATTTCAAATGATGTAGTTTGTACTGGTGTTCTAGCTACTCCTTGATTAGCCGCATTGAACCCTAGTCTCATAAAGTCCATAAGGATCCTCTGTTGTCGTACTTGGTTTGCTCCGTGGTCCAAATCCTGCTGAAATTCCTAGGCCATTGTTGTCTTCGCAATTTCTTATTCTTCCTTACGCCGAGCTTTCCTAATGGTTCATTCTAGTGGAGTGTTGTCTAAATCTAATTTTTCAACTGCACAACTCAAACTTCTCGTGACTCTTGTGTTCATGCAAGAGCAAGATTTCAGATATAGAAAAGAAAAAATGAAAATAAAATTAAAAACTAAACAAAATGTCTTAAACTGTAGAACTAAACTAATCACCTCTCCTGCAACGGCGCTAAAAACTTGATCACGGTTTTTCGATATGTGTAGTTTTAATATTTTAACCTCAACATTTCGCAAGCGTGCAATTAGTTCACGTAATATCTAAGGTGTCAATCCTATAAGGAGGGTTAATCTAATCCTAAACTTTAAGGCCGAAACAAATTGTAGAAATTGAATTGTAACTAAGCTAAAACAATAACGCAATTCAATCAACCAATTCAACTTAAGAATAAATCACGAAATGTTAAAAAAAAATCAGCAAATTGCAATACACACACCAAGAATCAATCTAAAGAACTACCAATTGAGAGAAAGAGGAAATTTTACCTATCTTCAACATTAACCTAATTAATTGTGAAATATCGGATTATTGGTCCTAGACTATCTTAGGGTTAGTTACTCTCTCTTGAGTTATAGCCAAAAGCCCTAAATTATAAACCCTAACTAGATTATGAAAAATTGCAATTTCTCAATTCACAATTTATGCAAACCTTAATTAGATATGAAGTTTTTCACTAGACTACCAGAACCTATGTAAGATCTCTCATCACATAATTACCAATTTGATTGATTTCTCGTTCTTATTAAATTACCTAACTCTCGTTAGCCCAATTTAATTATTTTTCATCGGTTCACCCTCTTAGTCTATTACCAATTTATGAAAATGAAGAAATCAATCACAATGAATCCAATTCACATAAACAATTAGATTTTTATTGAATCAAAGATAAAAATAACAGGAAGGTGAGTTTAGACAATCCTCAACATTCATAAATCCTATCTCAACATCTATTCCAATTCTATACATAGATAAAAATGGAAATACACTGGAAAATAGATCCAAATGAATGATGAAGGTAGTAACGACGGGAAATCTCCTATTCCAGGAAGTATTTCGTGTAGGCTTATTCTCCACGTCTCTCTTCCTTTGTCTCTTTCTCAATCTCTCGATGAACTCTTTCTAAGGTTTCGTGATGGTGACTGATGCAAAAAGCACCTTCTCTCTTTTATCTCATTATTTATATACTTAATATGTTCTGGGTAGCCCTAGGTTTTTTTTTGGGTCGAAAGGTTTGAAAAAATCTCTCAAAACTTAACTTTTCTGTGTGTCTAGGCGTGTGCCCGACGTAGGTTAGCCACAATCGTGGGCCACTTGTACACTTTCTTTCATGACCGTGTCATGGGATAAGTCTTATGCTTCTGTCACAATTGTGGCAGATAGGCCACGATTGTGGGCCATTGTTTCTGTCCAAGTCTCTCCAAAACTTCTCCATTCTTCGCTGTTAACCCTGAAAGACTAACAAACACATCAAGGTATCTCAAAGACATAATAATTAAGCTTAAATGCTTGTACTAACCCATAAAAACAGTTAAACATAAATAATTCACAAACTAACACAATTATACCAAAAATACATACTAAACAATCAAATAAACAGGTAAATACATATCAAACCATACCCTAAAATACTGTTTATTTCACACTTATAAATCCACTTATATGAAATTCCATTATCAATCAAAATAGATTTTCTAGTTTGAAATAATAATTAACCTAAAGTATTTATGTCTTTCGCGAGACATATAAGTATATGCAATTAAGCAACTACCACTCTCGATACAAATTAATCCTAATTTAGCTGATTAAACGTAGTTAATATATTTGGTTCTCTAAAGTCTATGATATTGTTATTCTCTAATGTTAAAAAGTGTTTATTTTCCTAGTGCATGGACTCTACTTCCCCTATAAGTCTTTTATAACATCCCTAAGATTAAATTTTTAGTGTCCAATTACAAATCTAATACATACAACAAAGAGAATAAATTTAACTAATCTATAAGATTTTGAGGCCAAATATTGTTTTCTGGTTCAGCTTTGTAATTGAAGAAGCTTTTATTTATGTTGCCTAATTTGAAAAGGAAAAGTTTTAAAAGATACAAATATATCGTCTTATACATTCAAGTTGCTATTATGTCAAGGGATCTTCAGATGAGTTCATTGATGCCAACATTCAACTTGTGCTGGCAGTTGTCAAAAAGCTCCTAAGTTTCTAATGACACCAAAATCATTCAATTTGGTTCAGAAATCTGAAAGTTATAGCCCAAACATTTTCGAACTGTTATTAAATTGAAACAATACACTATTCTCATGTCCCATCCAGAAATTGAAAGTCTTACAGACTGAATTAAAATTCAATTTCTTCAGAGGATTTGTAGCTCTATGTCTCTAGTTTATTTAGAAATAAGAATCATCTCATTCGGAACTCTATAGATGAAGATATAATCCAAATGTCAAAATATGTTCAGTGAAATATCCAGTTCATGCTCTTCCAACTAATGCCCTTACTTTGATTCAATCAATCTTTTTCGAATCAATACCAAAAGATATAAATTTTTATGAAAAAATAGAGAAATGTATTAGGAATCTGTTGGTTTAAAATCAGGTTATTTGGAGGTTAGACATAACTTTCACTAGAAATATCGGATTGAGGTCATTCAAAGACCGTTTCGAAGAGGACTTCTAGACCTACAACTTTTATGAAAACTCCATAAAGATATTTTGCCTCCAAAAGGGTTAAAATTTCAAATCAATGTAGCTGTCCCGAATGTCCATCCTATGCAACATCACAAACTTCTAATGATCATATCTCTCCACTCCAATGTCCAAACATTTCATACTATATAGCGTTAGAAAGCTAGAAAGATAAGCTACAATTTCAAAAAGAAACTTCATATAATTCAACCTAAATTAATACAAATTTTCTCCTGAAGTCAAAACATAATTTTTTCTCCTATGGACAATTTGAAATTTGCACTATAAATGTCATAAGCATAACCATTCAACTACCAATATTATTTCATTAAACTCTTTAATCTCTACTCATTTGACTCATCACCTATAACTAATTCTTATCATTCATAAAATCCTATCTTTCTATAATATCTCACTTATCTATATAACAATAATTCATGGTCAAGATTCATAACCTCAAGTTGATTACTTCAAGTATACCTAACTTCAACTCAACATCATCTATACACAATCCATATTTCATTAACATCATAAGATAAGAGTTTACAAAGCTTTGATGGCATCTCATGCCACAATACATCAATGTCTCAAAATCCTAAAATACATAAGATACTTGAACTAATAATTCTTGAAATGTGACTAAAGCCTCATGGTTACAAAATCTAGCTTAAAATATAACATATGCAACTTGGAGTGATGCCTAGACTCTCGATCACTCGATCTCCTGCTCATCACCCGGAGATGAGAAGGAATGGGGGTGAGCTTAAAATCTCGTGGGTAACAAGTTTATAATTGAAAAATAAGCAAAACCTTTGAAATGCTCATTTGTCAATACAAAGTTCTAACTAAATTCATAAAACGTATTGTTCTCAAATTCATAACCAAGATTCACAAACTACAAATCATGTATGCATCAAACTTGTTAATATATCATAAGCACATAAGCACATCAGAAGGGTTTGGGTAGATCCATAAACATGACGAACTACATATTTCTACATAATGGTCCTGTGTAGTCGTAAACTTGACGTACTATCGCAATCCTACATAGTGGTTTTACATAGACGTAAACTTGAGAGAGTCTATGAAGGAGCTCCATGCTACTAGCGGGTAGGTAGGAGAAGCTTTTAATTTAGTCAATATGTACGTGACATTCTTGAATGGATTATACCAAACCTACATAACATGTAATTTATGAGTTGAAAATAGTTTGCCTATATGACACATTTTGGAAACTTGTTTTTCATGAACATGAGATATTTCAAAAATCATTTTCGAAAACATGATTTCATAAACATGTTATCTTTTAAAAAAATTCATTTTCAAAGTCTTTTCACAAATCATCAACACAATTCATATATCAAACATATAGCAAATTCTCAATTCATTCAAGAAGCAATAAATGCAACATTAATGATTCAATTGAAATCATTAAACTTCCTTAATTTAAAGAAAACATTTAGTGGCTTATTTACTCTATTATAAACATGTACCCACCCTGAATTCCTTGCTTAAAGACTTGCTCAAAATGCCTCTCCTCTTGCCCCTCTTGCCTTTCTTGATTTCCTTTATCAATGGCAAAACCCCATTCAATAGGAATCCAATTGAAAATTTCACAATGCAAAATCACTAAAATTGATTATAGAATACTTAAACCCATGCATTTTTTAAACTCCATGAACTAAAACCCTTCCGAAAATCCAAAAGATTCAAAATCAAACTTACCTTGAATCTTCATCGAATGAAGAGTTTTTTTTGGCTCAAATGGAAGCTCTTCTCTTCCTCTTTCTTTTTCCCTTCTTACACAACCCTAAAATCTCTCTTGAAGGCTTAGAAAAGATGAACCCTAGCTTGTCTTCTCTTCTTTTCTCTCTTTCACCGAAACCTCTCTTCTTCTCGCTTATTTTTGTTTTTCACTCTTCTCGCCCTTCAATTCACATTTTTCTCTTCTTAACAAGCAAGAGAACATATTCTTCTTCCCCCTTTTAACCTTAATGATCCAAAAATTCCATTTTACCCTTCTTATAAGCTTATGTCCTTTTAACCTTAAGTGATCTTCTAAAAATACCCTTGAATATCCTTATTACCTTAGCACTTTAATTTCATTAACCCATGCAATAAATCCTACTAAGTTTAACATAATAATTAACTCCAAAAATTAAACCTATCAAAACCTCATAATTCATTTAAATCATGCTTAACTATAGAAAAAATCCAGGGGCCAACACTAGCTCCTCGTCTTGGGGAGCTCTGGTCTTTTCTGTGAAGAAGAAAGATAGATCATTAAGAATGTGTGTGGAATATCGGAAGCTCAATCATGTCACTATCAAGAATAGATATCCACTTCCATGCATAGATGATTTGTTTGACTAATTGCAAGGGGCAGGGGTCTTTTCTAAGGTAGATTTGAGATTAGGTTACCACCAGTTGAGGATAAAGGAGTCCGATGTGTCAAAGACTACTTTTAGAACATGGTATGGGCATTTTGAGTTTTTAGTCATGCCCTTTGGATTAACGAATGCCCCTATAGCTTTCATGGACTTAATGAATAGAGTCTTTATGTCTTTCTTAGACTAATTTATCATTATCTTTATTGATGATATATTGGTTTATTCCAAGAGTGATAAGGAGCATGAAGAACATTTAAGAATTGCTTTGGAGACATTAAGGAAGGAAGAGTTCTATGGAAAATTTGACAAATGTGAATTTTGGCTAAAGGAAGTGGCATTTCTTGGACACATGATTTCGGAGTAAGGAGTACATGTAAATATGAGGAAGATAAAAGCGATTGTGAAATGGGAAGCCCCTAAGAATGTAGCTGAAGTGAGAAGTTTCTTGGGCTTAGCTGAGTATTACAGAAGGTTTGTGAAGGACTTTTCTATGATAGCAGCTCCACTCTCCAAATTGACAAGAAAAAATCATAAGTTTGTATGGACTGAGGAGTGTCAGAACAGTTTTGAGGAATTTAAGAATAGGCTTACAACAGAATCGATTTTGACTTTGCTTTCAGGTAATGATGGATATATCGTATATAGTGATGCCTCAAGGAAGGGATTAGGCTGTGTGCTAATGCAAGGAGATAAAGTGATTGCTTATGCTTATAGGCAATTGAAACCGTATGAGATGAATTATCATATGCATGACTTGGAGTTAGCTGCTATAATCTTTGCGTTAAAAATATGGAGACACTACTTATATGGAGTAACCATCAGGGTGTTTATAGACTACAAGAGTCTTAAGTATCTGATGAGCCCGAAAGAGTTGAATTTGAGATAAAGAAGATGGTTAGAGATACTTAAGAATTATGACTTAATGATAAACTGCCACCTGGGGAAAGCTAATGTGGTAGCAGATGCATTGAGTAGGAAATCTACTATGGCACATGTGGAGACTGTTGGACCCCGAAATTTTTTTGTTATTTTATTTTATTAAGCATGATTTAATTTATTTTGAGGTCTTGTTAGATTTATTATTTTGGAGTAATTAGCATGTCAAT
>JANSVB020000059.1:1021930-1032783 GCA_025504935.2 Erythroxylum haughtii
AGATATCTCCACTTCAAATGGGGTAGGTTAGCAGTAACCCGGTGGAAACCACGACAAAGGAGGAGAAGATGTGAAGGTCTGGCCAAAAAATACCCCTAAACAGATCGTATATAGTAAGGCCTTACAAATGGAACACTGCAACATCATAGAAGAAAAAGACGAGAAAGAAAAGTTGGAACTTTTCTTACTTTTAATAGCTTAGCTGAACGAAAATTTCATACTGCAGATAAAAGTCAAAAGAGAAAATGAGGGGGGGGGTTTTGCTATAATATCAGATGAAATATAAACTTTATTTTGTCTTGTTACCTGAAAATGGACTGTGTGTAGACGGATTTGGATGGGTAAGTCCAAACACCCACAGAAACAGAGTTATAAGAGGGTGAGATTGAGACTCGTAGAGGCAACGAGAGCAGAATCCAGAAGCCAAAGTCACATCAGAGCATATTTTACCGGCTGTAGAAAACAACTGTGGGTTTCTTGATATGGGGTGCATCATGTATGTGTCAGCGTTGTGAAGCAAACAGTGGAATGAAATATTGAAATACGAGTAAAAAAATAGGTTTCTTTAGTTTGCGCGTTGAAAAGGCTGGTCTTTGATTGGAGAAGGTGGTTAAAACTTATTGGCCTTGGACTGGCCTCACAGATTTCAGTAACCTTATCCTCTAATTTACTCGCGACAACTCATCTCTCATCAGTCCACAGGCAGTCACAACTCTTTACCAGAGCCAAGAAAAAAGGGTCAGAGGGTTAGTGTCAAGTATGTGAAAACGTGAAGAAGCAAAGCTTTCAAGGAGCATGCCTTGGAGGGAGAGTTGGTGAAAGGGCAAAATCTCTTTCTTTTTTTTTAAAAAAAAATACATGTACAGTATTGATACATTGAGATATGTGGATGCAGTTGGGACCGTGGGTTCTTAACCGTGACTCCAACTTCTATTTACTGCTTCCGTGCTTCAATGCTTTTCCTGGGTTTTGGGGATTACGGGAGATCATGGGGAGCGGGGGAGTTTTCAAGTTTTTGGGAGCAATTAGAGTAGGAAGGAGTTTGTTGGATATTGACCCAACAGAATCTCTGAGTAGATTTCTAAGATTGAAAACTACGGTGAACCTTGAAATGGTATAAGATTATTTGGTATTCTGCTCTCAATTTAGGGTATGTTTCGTACAAGTGGATAAGATTTTTGAACTTTTTATCTATTTAGGTATGAGAGTGGATCAGTTCTTTCTTTCACTACTAATAAGAACTTGGTTAAGAAATGATGGGAGGAACGTTCTCTGTTCCATATTGTGTTATTCTTGTAGTAAAACCTATCCAATTAGAATTTAGGCAGTGTAAAGTTGCATCCTCTTCACGCAGGTATAAACGGGGGGCAGTCCAATGGGGTGGTCAAAAATCACCTAAGGGTTGGCTAAAATTTAACACCAACAGAGCAGTCAAGCCAGTTTCATCTGAGGCTTCAGCTGGTGGCTTATTAGAACGGAAAGTGGTGTGGAGGGCTTTTACATCATATTGGAAGAGACTCGCCTCTTACAGCAAAACTCTGAAGAGTCCACTCGGGCCTCACACTGGCGTGATTAGTGGGATATTGCCGTATCATTCTCAAAGTGGACTCCTTAGAAGTTATTACTCTTCTCTCCTCTTCCTATACCGTGAATGACAGAAATAATTTTTTGTTGACAGGTACTCACGAGTTACTTCAAAGAGCTTAGAAAGTGCAAATTCAACATGTACATTAAGAAGGCAACCAGTGTGTAGATACTTTGGCTACTTTCACATGCTTGGCCAATCTAGGTGTTCATATCTTACAAGAACTTCTATTACCAGTTCTTTATAGTCTTCACCAAGACAAGCTAGGAATTGTGTATCGACAAGTTATGCGATAGTTGCGTATTTGTTTATTTTTGAGTTTTTTCCTTTGTAATAAAAAAATTGCGCCAGATTTTCCGCTTGATATAATACTGTAAGAAAGTCTTGTATTATTATTATTATTAGATGTAGAGTATAACTTTTAGAGCCATAAAGTAGTTACTGATATAAAGGTAAATATTGATTCAGAAGTTATACTAAAAAAAAGTGTTTAAGTATTTAGGATATATCATTTGAAGCAATTAAGAGATTGATAAAGATATAATTTACCTTATTAAATTAGGGTGACTTAAATGAAAAAATGTATCACGAGTTTTATATGACAAAAAGATACCACTAAAGTTCAATTGTAAATTTTATCGTTTAGCTATTAAGTCAATCATACTCTATGGAACGAAATATTGACCAATCAAACAAGTGTATAATCATAAACTAATAATAGCGAAGGTAATTATGTTTCGTTGGATGTGCAACCTTATTAGAAAAGATAAGGTCATGAATATAATAGAAAAAGACAAATTAAAGTGATTAATATTAATGAAAAATTAAAAAAGACAAGACTTAGGTGGTTCGTGCACGTTAAAAGGAGATACTTAAATGTTCTAGTAAGAAGATACGAAAAAATTACACTTAAAGACTATAAAAAGGTGATTAAGAATGATATTACTATTTTGGAATTTACCGTTAATATTACTTAGAATAGAAAACTTTAACGTAACTCTCATATAGAGAGATTCTTTTCATTCTTATAGGCCTTTTAAACATTTTTCTCTTGTATTTTTACCTGTATCTTAAATTTATTGTACTTCTCTCCTAATGATTAAGCTTAAACATTTCCTTACTTAATCTAAATATTTTCCTATAATAACTTGGTCGATTCATTTGTTTGCTTGTCTTCATTCTTTGTGTGTATTTACTTATTTATTTTATTTTATATTTTTACTCTTTACTTTTATATTTTTATTGTATTATTTATTGTATTACTTATTTTTATATTTTTATTACATATTTTATTGTTTTATTATTATATTATTATCTTTGACGCCTATTTCTCTTTCCTTTTTATTTTTAATTATTATATATTTATTTATTTCATGTGAATCTATTAAAAATAACATTTCTATAAATTAAATATAAAGTTATGTACTATTGAACCTTTACCAACCCTTCATATGAGTAAGATTTTTATTAAATTGTTATTATTGTTGTATTATTTTACATCAACGATTAGTTATCAAGTATAGTCTACAAAGTACATTACTCGTAATTATAACAAGGTGGCAGAAAATTTCTTTAAATTTTTTAGAGGTTTCTAAATTATAAATAAATAATTATGGGATATTAGTGGATTTTATTTTCACCATGGTGTAAGCTGTAAACCTATACTTAATTATTATAGCAATTCAGATTATAAAAAACCATGAGAATTTTTAAAAAATAGAATTATGGCATATTAGTGGAGGTTTTTTAATTATAACTTACACAATTTAGAGTGTACAAATAATCATAATATATACCTTTCTAAACTAAGAATTGCATGATTTGAATTGAAGACCCTCGACGTACAGATATGGGCTCTGGGATTCTAGCGTAGGTGTTCACGTCCACACAATGTGGATACCCATGCTTACGTCAGTTATATAACACTTGTATCTTCATGTTCAATGCCCATGCTTACGTTAGTTATGTAACACTTGTATCTTGATTTCTCTATCTTGCAAATACATGAAAAGTAGTTTTTTTTTTTAGCTAACGGAAAAGAAAACGTTTGTTATTGTAGTCATCATCTAATTCTTAACCTTTAATTCAATTTAAAATTTTTCATTAACCACTTGATAATAATTTTTTTATTAATATCCATTAATCAATTAAATTCTTATATAACATTAAAGTTAAGAGGCACGTGCCTATTTTTAAGTATATGTTCAAATAATATTATCAACAATTTAAATCTTAGAATATAGGACTAAAGCATAAAAATCCATTTATCCTTTTAATTAACCAAAACACCCAAATGTAGATTTTGCTTTTCCGTCGTACAGAGATTGAACGGCACCAAATCTTCTGTTCCCAATTAACCCTATTCTTCTGTTCATAAGAGAACTGCACATGTAAATAGATTTGACAGAAGAAGCACAGTCTTTCGACTTTTAGGCAGCCACGGATACACTTGGACTTGGGGAAGATGAAAATTGCTAGGTCATAAACGCATCACATTCATTATGTGGAACGAATCCGTCTTATCAAGAAGAGAGCGATAGGGGAGCTGTGATTGTGAACATAAATTGCTCTTAGTCCCAGAGTACATAGGTGACATTAATTAATTCATCCGGAAAATAGTATAGATAAATTGTGCAAGATACGAATGGCATCCAAGGAAAGGGACATTTACAAGCTCTTAATCATTATATGAAAGAAGCTGTATCCACCATCCACAAAAGGATGAACCCACTTGCCTTCTAGGTTCTGATAAGATAAAGAAAGAAATACAAGATACTATCATTTAAATACTCCTACTCCACTAGTGTCAATCAAAATCCTATCATTTTTCACCAGTCTTGAAAGAAGAAGAGGCAACTCTCGTGGCTAATAAGCCAAGTCCCTCGCACTTGCCAACTGGTCTGTCTTCAACTTTGAGGTTGCAAGTAATAGCACCAACTAATTATAACTATCTGTCATTTTTGCAATCTATACACTTACCTAGTCCACAGTGACATCGCACCATCATTAATACAATTTGAAACCCAAAATAGGATGGAAGCATGTTTCTGGTTGAACTTGGGAAGAGTTCAGTTTCAAATAGATGTGGTAGATGAAGAATTATGTTTATTATCTTTCGTTAAAAGTGCTTGAAGTAATTGTCTAGAAACGTATGATCGAAAAATTTCCCCGAGACGGTAGAACTTGCGTGGGATTCCTTGGCGTCCATTAATAACATCTTGTCTAAGCGATGAAATAAATGGTGACTTACATTTATTTTTAGAGGTGGGTGAGATGTTGTTGGTCGTGGACACATTTGAGCACAAATGTTGACCGTTTTACACCCATAATGGGTTCAAAGGTCATCTGGTATGAATAACTACTACCGGTAGTTATTCCCAGATGATCAATATATAAGGCAACGGTTTAAAAAAAAAGAGAACTAACTTCGTATATTTTGACTTTGGAAGAAAAACGTTGGTTCTGCAGAATCTGTTCCTTAACCGGTGGAAACATAAACGGAAGCCAAGTATGTGTTTTCGTTTTATCCATGCATATATCGATCCTATATATTATGATCTGTTCATATGTTGAAAATCTAACACATCTAATGATGAAAAAAAATGGTAAAGCAGATTAGTAAGCACAAAACGTCACATACCGTGTATTACTCACCAAATACATTTAAACCTTTTAATTTCAAAAGCTTCTTGACTATTACTTTAGGACATTTCCACCCAGTGATGAATGTAAAGAAAATTAATTATCTTAATGTTACTTATAAGAACATATTGTAAGTGACATGACATCGATCAATGTACACAAAGACAAATAATTACATGGTGAAATGAAGTAAAATGAAAGCATCCTAATTTGAATTGGTGAAAATCTATGTCTTCAGATAAAGGACAGTTAAAGGTTATTGGCATAATGGACAAAAAAGATAAAAACAAAAGGCTTCAAATACCAATCAAAGCCTGAAAATTCGAGTGACCAAGGTGTCAAGGGTTCTTTATTGCTAATACGGGGAAGAACTTTAAGACATTTCAAATTTCACTAGAGGGCATATTTCACCACTTTAAGCACATTAACTGTTTAGCAATGACTCTTTGCCCACAAAAGTTTTCAGACATCTGTGAATATGATGATACAAGTTGTATACGTAGTATGATTCTAATGCTTGAGGAGTTCTAGCAAGTTACTTCTACTAAAATGAATTACTTCTAGACTTTTTAACGGCCACTTTAATATGATGTTCACAAAAATGAGAAAGGGAATGGAAATGACACATAATAGATGACAAATCAATTCAATCATATTGTATCTAATCAACATACCTTGCCAACATGTTATTTCTTGATGATATAATAATGCCCTTCATAATTGCATATTCTTTATCTAGACCACCCAAGTTAGATTGATCATCTACGCATGATGGACTTCTTCTTTGAATTGTTTCAGTTGGTAATGTTGCTGGTGGACTCAAATAGACTCGTGTCAAATGTTTTATAAGAAAAGCATCTTTCTCAGGGTTTACCAAGTCAGAAGCTAGGGGACCCAATATATGACTACTATCACCCCTCAGTTCTCTACTAGTTTCTTTTGAGGAGCTTAATTTTGCACTTATGACACAGAAAATATAGACATCCCTTAGTAATGGAATCGGAATATGATTTCTGTAAATACCAACACGAGAATGCAACCATGAAGCAGCCAAGGTATGTAGAAGATGCTTGGTACTTCCATCCTATAACATTTCTTTGATATCAAACAAGTCACGATGAAATGGAAATTGTTCCTTCACATTTTGGTGAATCTAATTGACTATGTTTATTGGAAACATGTTTTGGCTGACAAGGTGTCCTAGGGGATGACATTACATCGCTTTCAGCTTGTTTGCTACTTTTTCCAAAAGAAACTTCTAGCAGGGGCTTCATAGTGTTTTTTCTTTTTACCCCAGGCTTATAAGGAATAAGCTCTAGATACAACTTTGTGCAATTATGAATTGAGCGACTATTTATTCTATGTGGTTTATTCTTCCCATCTGAATGATCAACTAGAAGTTGATCCTGGATAGGATAAACAAACACAAACGTTCCATTAGCAGGATATCCCAGTGCGTAGGAAAGGTTTGAAGACAACTGGACTCCATTCTTGAAGACCTGCAAGAAAGAAGCAAAAAAAAAGGCTTAGCTAGTAGCCTTATGTAAAGTTAGATAACTATAAATTTCTAGGTAATAATTTTAGTAATAAGCTCACCTGAGTCATGAAACTAGTAGTTGTACCTACACAAAATCCAGCACCTTTTACAACCTTCTGAATATATATCTAATTCTAAAGAAATGTAAACATCTCTTATGAAATTTTGATTATTTGGATAACACAAAGGTTATAAAGAAAGTAACTTCCTTATCCTATATGTTACAAGATAATCAAGAAAGAAAAGTTACTGAAACCTAACGACCAACTTTAGTAAACAGTTATTGGAAAGTATGACTAAACAATTAAAGAGAAAAAGATGCTTTTGGTGGTTGAAATGATATATTTGCAGAATGTTGAGTTCAATACCAAACGAGCAAAAATGGGACTAACTAGAGCATAGCTAATAATAATTCTATCTTACTGCAAATTAAAAAATAGAATAGAAGAAAAATAGGAATTCCATAAAACAATGGCAATGTTAGAGAAAATAAGATAAATCCCAATATAAAATGGTGTACAAAAGGAAGCAAGGAACATTATTTACTCAGCTTATCTAAATTCAAGCAAATGAGGAACATCAATTCTAAAATGGTTTTAACTCATTGACCAATATTAGAATTCTTCTTGTTGCATTATATTTTCATATAAGCATGACGAGATAATAGAAAAAGAGATACAGTTATTTAAACCTTAGAAGAAGGAAAATTTGTGGTAAGAGCAAAGTAGTCTATCGCCACATTAGTTGTCTCATCCACAGACCTTATCTTAAGTTCTCCAATGCATTCATTAGATATAGAACAAAGAGGAAAGTTATTTGTAGACCTCATCTCTAAAGAAGGAAAGGACACCTACAAAAAGGAATAACACTGATAAGTTTTCTTATCCAGTTTAAAATAATAATCTAACAAGGTCTTCAACCATAATTTTCCATTTAGTGATCATAACATAAAAAGGCCAAATATAGTGTTATTTTGAAAGTTTCACTCTTTACAAATTACATGTTGAGCACAATGTCAATAATGGCTGCCATACAATAGAAAGGAAGGAAATTAACCGAAACTAGAGAACTAGGAGCAACGAAGGAAGCAATCATGGAAGACTCTAAAAACCAAATTTTGCAGACTCCAACTCAACACCAGTAACTTTGTGGCACCCCACTCTTATAGAACACATCCCCGACATTCCGAAGGATATCTAAGTATGTACCCTATATAGGTAGCATGCTAAGGCAATCAGTCGATCATACTCAATTCAATATTTTTGAAAAATATCACACGCATATGCTGAAAATCAATAATTGAACTTTTGGCCCATTTTACTCATAAACATTTTCAATTGCAGTGTTACAATCCTTATACATATCATTAGAATTTCAGTAGCCACTTTGGCTAATTATAGATACAAAACACTTGTAGTCATAATGTCATTACGTCAAAAAATCATTCACATACACATCGTACAATACTTGTGAATACACATGTTAATATAAAATAATGAAATACATATGCGAACGTGAACTTATCCTGACCTCTATCTCTTACTCGAATGTAGTAGCTAGACTCTAATTTATCTAATTGGAAATATTTTGTAAGTTTGAAAAATAATGCTACAAATTTGGGGTGAGTTTTGCCAACTTAGTGGACCATCATCGATGACTCACTCTTATCACATAACACATACGATTCATGTAATCATGTAATTTACATCATTTCACTAATAATCATATAGCATTGTACATCACTTTGATCACTTATTTCACATTTCACATTTAGAGCAATCAAACAGTTCATTTTGATCATTTAAAACATGCATATCAATTTTATATGCGATACTCGTGTGACTCACTTCTAATTGTTATTGTTGTGACCGAGTACCTTTTTACTGGCCCATATCTCTCGTGGATACCGAGCTTGTTTCAAATATTGTCCTATATCTCTTATGGATACTAGGCACATTAACAATTGAGCTTGTAGCTCTTGTGTATATTATGAGCTTTAATCTCTTTCAGACTGGTCACTCTGGTCACTACTGCCTTTATGTTATCAAGCATTTATGTAATGAAATGCATCAAATCATATAAGATCAGTCAATCACTTTATTTCACTTTACACATTCACTTTCACATGTCATTGGACCTAAGTCCGACATTCAACAATTATGTTGAGAAGCACTTATTTGGCATTCAACAATAATGTTGAGTATCAATTATTCATTCAAATTCACATTCAAGGAGCACTTCCAATGATTTTTACATGCATCAAACACCTAAGACATTTATTATCTAGAATCAACACATTCACATCAATTATATCAGTAGTAATTTAATACAGAAATTTAAAATAGAGCTAACAATGAAAATGAGACCATCTAGGTCAACTCACAGTATGCTCTAGATTAGTATTTGCTCTTCATTTGGAAACGTCTGGATGTAGAGGTTATATTCTATATATCTACATTATGTAATACACATATTACACACACATTATTAATTGCACAATCATATAAACATTCAATTTTACACATATGCATATGTGTAATGTATAATGCATGCGCAAATTGACTATTCCAGGTATGTCTCCTTAATCACATCTCTTGATCATTCAAACCTTATCATTTGTATGCATCTAGCTTATTCTTAGGTTTACACCTCAAGAATATTTAGTTATGAGAATATCATAATTTAATTGCTTGTCATTTCTTTTCTAGCATTATATTCTCTCATAATATCCAATTCTCATTCACGTTTACTTGATACACATTACTCATCTCCTTACAATCATATTAGCATTTATAAGAACACTTTTATATCATTAATAACTCATAACTTCCAAATTGAGATACATATCTTACGAAACTTGATCTCCCTAAGTTCATCAATCAAACATTTACCAATCCTTTCCTAGTGAATTTATATGAAAATTAAATTTTGTAGAGAGGAAGTTTGAGGAGCTTGTGGTTCAAATTTCAAATCAATCGGAGGTCCGGAGAAGTAGTTATGGTCAAAAGAGTGAAGGGTGATGAAAGCTGTCAAACAGCAGTGCACCTCCTCTGTCATGATCGTGCTTGTGCACGATCGTGAAATCACTTGACAATCCCTCCCTATTATAATCATGCAACTCCTTAATGTTCCTCTCTGTCATGATCGGGCTTGATCACGATCATGCACTACCCGATCCCTTATTTAAACATCAATCCAACTTTTCTCAAAACATATTTTTGGGTCAATTTATATGGCCATTTTGACAAGAAAATGAAGTATTTAGGAAATAAATGCTTCTAAAAAAATGTTACCATATGTCTTAAGTTTCTAATGACACCAATTTCACACAATTTGGTTTGGTATTATGCAAGTTATATTCAAAATACTTCAGACTATACCCACGCCATGGTAGTACAAAATACTCAACTTCAAGTCACATTTTGAGACTCTTAGATACAGGATTAAAATTCGATTCCTTCATGAAAAATATATCTATATGTCTCTAGTTTAATATAAAATTAAAATAATACCATTTGGATGTCTACAGATCAAGATATGGCTAAAATACAGATACATGTCTAGTGTAAACATTACAGCTAACATACTCCAGAAATTCTTCTTTCAATTGTTTCCATATTTTTAGCCCCTACAAGTTACATTCAAACCATCTTATGCATAGATTATCTTTTCTACTTCATTTCCTCCTCATTATCACCTAAATTTCAACTCAATATCATTTATAAACAAATCATAAACTTTGGTTGATTATAAACACCAACAATAGAACATCAACTTATACATATGTTCATCAAATTTCTGCACACATTCTACTCCACTATCATGATCATTTCACCTTTAAACTGTCATCATATATGTTTATATTCACATAACCCATGAAGATTAGTGCATAAATTACATAATAAAACTTCAAGTTTCTTCAAAATATCACTTAACCCTAGCTTTCCTTGAACCATACGATCATCATCATAAAAGGTGGAGTAGGTTAGATTCTTCTTCAAGAAGAAGATATCCACTAAGGCATTGAATTCATGAATTGAAAACTATGTTTCAAGAGCAAGCACGCCAAGAGAGGTTTAGAACCACTAA
>JANSVB020000059.1:1060786-1085407 GCA_025504935.2 Erythroxylum haughtii
CATGAAACTTGTAGGTCATCTTCTTATCTTTCCAATGAGGTAAAATGTGTCATTTTTAGACTTGTGTGCTAAAAGATATGAATTTTCAAATTTTTAGCATTGTGTAGGGAAATTGAGTTTTAACAGCAGTAACTTTGAGGCCATTTATGACCCTCTTAATGGCTAAATTAGTTTTTGAATCCTTCTAGGAAGTTTTAGAGCATCCTTTTGTCTCTTTATTGACACTAAATTTGCAAAATTTCGATTTTGGGATGAAAAGTTAGACCTGTTCAAAACTAGAAGATCATTTCAGTTTTTGAAAAAAAAAATTTAAAGATATTTTGTTCCTCGCACTCAGCAGCAGAGTGCGAGGAACGCACTCTGCTGAGTGCGAGGAGGGTGTCGCACTCAGCAGAGTGTGACACTGTTGGGAATTTTTTTTTTTGGAAATATTAATTGTTGATTTTCTTTTAAATATGATAAATAAAACCCTTTTTCTTATTTTCTTTGTTTTTCCTCCGTTTGACCTCCGATTTTCACGATTTTTGAAGCATTGGGTTTCTAAAAAAATTTTATACCCCTTTTTAGTAAAATGAGAGTATCGGGTTTTGGTCGGACTTTACGGATAATATTGAAGAGAGTCAATTACGTGACGGTTTCGAATGTAATTCCGTTTTTGGGCGTTTTTGTGAGCTATAGAGATCCGATTGAGGCGATTTCTGTTTCTAATTGACCTAGAGATATGGAATTTCATTTTAGCTTAGGAATCGGAATTAGTTATGGGCCCTAAGCAAATCAATTTTATTGGAGGATAATTAGGGTGAATTTATCAAGTTTTGTTCGGATGACGTTAAATTAAGTTCGATTTGAGGTTTCTTTCGTGGTGAGGAATTCCTTCCTCGTGAGATGCGCGTCCAGAAGTCACATAGGACGTCAGGCACGCGACTCATCGGAGAGGGGTTCCAACATTAGCAATCCTTTCAAGGCAATTGGACAAACTCCGAGATAGTTAGCATTTTCTTACTAAGTTAGTTCGATAACTTTTGAGTAGCTTTAGCAGCATATCGAACATGAGCATCCCTATGTATTTTTGTATTAAGCTAATGATGTAATGTGGATATGTAACTAAAGTTACATTTAAACACTATTTTGTTTTAGGAATGCAATTGAGCATTGAAGAAGTTCTTTTGTCATGATGATAATGAAATATGATTTTGTTTTGCTTGTGATTCTCAAAATTGGTATATTGCATTTTCAATCCTTCCATAGATGTAGAAATTGTGTTCTGAATTCAAGAAAAAAACTATATTAATCTATGCTGAACTAGGCAAAGTTGTCTTCTTGGAAGTTGTAGATTATCTTTCTAGCTTTCCAATGATCTAAAGTATGAAATTTTTGGATATCAGAGTTAAGAGATATGATCATTCTAAGTGGTAATGTTGCAAAGGATGTATATACAGAAAAGCTATAGTATTGATGAGAATTTGTTGTATGTGATGAATCATTTGAGTTGAGATTTGGGAGTTTAATACAATCAATTTGGTAATTGAATTTTTAAGAAATGATATCGCATTAGAAGGAGTGAATTTGGGAAGATTATGAGTGAAAGTGATGGTAGAATGGATGTAGGAACCATTGTAGATACTTTGGAAGGAGTTTTGTATCTCCTAAGGTCCGTTAAACGGATTTTTATGGGTCTGGAAAATGCTCCAGACCCTGTGTATGTTCGTTAGGTATAGATGTATGTCTGTTTAACAGATATACACTGCACAATTTTGGAAATTCATGATTTTGATCCTTTATATGGCAAAATCTCTCTTTGGGTCTTCATTAAAGTTGTAGATCTCAAAGTCTTCTTCGTAACCGTTTTAAAATGACCTTAATCAGATATCTCTAGTGAAAGTTATGCTAATTGTCCCATGATAGGTACAATATGATTGAGGACATAATCATATTTTTTGCCATAACTTCATCGTCCAACCTCCAAATAAAGTGATTCTTGAACCAATAGATTTCTAGCACATTTTTCTATCTCTCCATAAAAATTGGTATCCATTGGTATTGATTTGAAAAAGATTGATGGAGAGAAATTGAGGGAATCGATTGGAAGAGCATGAATTGGTTGTTTTACTGAACATACTTCAGTATTTTAATTATATCTTGATCTGTAGAGCTCTGAATGAGATAATTATTATTTCAAAATAAACTAGAGACATGGAGCTAAAATTATTCTTAAGAATTTAAGTGGTGATTTGGGCGTCTGACTGGTGTGGGCTCGCCCCCTTGTGGTTTGAGATATTATGAGAATGAGGATGAACCGATGATGGCTAAGGAGATTTCAGTGAAATAACCCTACAGGGAAATATGCTCACATCTTATGATGTTCCAGATTGTTGTTCTCAAAAAACGAGGTCCAACATCTTGTGGTATCAGAGCTTAGGTTTTTCCTAGGATTAGAATGCACAATAGTATGAATTGCTATGTTATGTGATTAGTTACTGCATGATGATTTGATTGGTTGCATTATGTGACATGCATATCATACATAAATATAAGAAATAAGATTAAAATGGAGTGTAAGCTAATCGTTAGTGTTTCAATTGAAGGAGTAAGATGTCACCTCATAGAAGGACACGAGGAGTTCTGCAAGGATCAGTTACACCTAACTCTCCAATAAGAATAGAGAATACTGATGAGTCTATAGCCCCAGGAAATGCTGAAGTTTTTGTAGGGCAAGGTAGTGAGCCCGTTCAATCACAGATGAGGGAGTCTCCTCTTTCACAGGAGCAAGTGCCTACTCCATTGGATCCAAGGATATTTTAGGCATTTGCTAAGGCATTTTTTCAGGCCATGGGCCAGATGTCGCAGAATTCTACTCCGGCCTCAGATAAGAAGGGAAAGCAGTTTGATAAGCTCAGAAAGCATGGGAAAGTGGATTTTTATGGGACAACGAATCCAGAAGAAGCCGAGACTTAGTTAAGAAAGATCGAGAGGATACTAGATCAGATGGATTGTGAGGATGATGAGAAAGTTGTGTACACTGCAAGCTTACTGCAGGGAGATGCTCTATATTAGTGGGAATGTGTGCCGAGAAGTTAGATGAAACGATGTTAGCATGGAAAGACTTCCTAACTACCTGTAAGAAGAAGTATTTGTCTGAGGTGTACATTCAGCATAAGCAGAGGGAATTTCTAAGTCTCACCCAGAAAGAGATGATAGTGAGTGAGTATGAGTGTTGGTTTACGCAGCTGAGATGATGATGAGAGAGGTAGCTAAGTGTCGTAGATTTGAATCAGGATTGCATTTGTCCGTCAGGGAAAAATTGGTGGCACAAAATTTTTGTGATTTTCGGCAGCTGGTTGAAGCAACACTAAAGGTCGAGAATGTGGAGAACATCAAAAGTGTAGTGAATAGAAAGAGAAAGGGAAAAAAAGTTCAGGAGAGGAAGTTATACTCCTATATTAGAAAGGAGTGTCAGGAACTTCCCTATGCAGTCTGAGGAGAGGAACAGTGGTGCAAGTAGATCTAGACAGATGAGAGTTGTTTCTCAGCAGGCCTCAACAGTTAGAGGCAGCAAAAGGGGATAGGGAAATAAGTCATCCATCTCCAAATGTGATCATTGTAGGAAACTCCATAAATGGGAGTGCTACCGATTGACAAGAACTTGCTTCAACTATGGGAAAAAAGGGCACATGTCTAGAGAGTGCCCTCAGTATGCAAGACAGGAGAAAACTCATATATAAGCTTCAAAGAGGGCTGAAACTGGGGGATAAAAGACTGCAACTGAAATTGGCAGTTCTGATATGATCAAAAAGGTGAACTCTTCGGGAAGATTGAAGAGGCAAGCACCAGCTAGAGTGTTTGCAATAACACAGGAGGACGCAAAAATCACTCCAGAAGTTGTGATTGGTACGGTTACATTATCTGATGATGATATTATTGTTTTGATTAATTCAGGTTCTACCTATTTGTTTATTTCATCAAGTAGAACTATGCATGAAAGAGAATTGAGCTCATTGGATACTCCTTTAATGGTTAGTACTCTAATTAGCCAATATATTATTATTATTCAAGTATATAAAGATTGTAAATTATGTATTGGTTGGGACTACTTAGTGATGGACCTAATGCCATTGAAGACGGGGGGATTAGATGTGATACTAGGCATGGATACATTAAAAAAGTATAACGCCCATCTAGATTGCAAACAGAAGACAGTGAAGTTCGAATTGGATGAAGGTAGAATGGTAGTGTTTGTGGGGGACAGGAAAGCAAGTTCTCTTAGAGTTTTTTCGGCTCTAATAGCCGAGAGAATGATGAGAAAGAGATGTGAAACATTTTTGGCCTATGTTGTAGACAAAAAGGCAAATAGATGGAAGTTAGAAGAAATTCTTGTGATCATGGAATTCCCAGATGTCTTTCCCAAGGAATTACTAGAACTATCTCCCCTAGGGAAATTGAGTTTTCTATCGAGCTTCTTCTAGGTACTGCATCGATCTCAATTTCGTCTTATAAAATGGCTCCGCAAAATTAAAGGAGCTTAAGGAGCAATTGGAAGAGTTGTTGGAGAAAGGGTATATTCGACCTAGCTCTTCGCCTTGGAGAGCTCTGATCCTAGGTTGGAAACCATATAAAATATGAATTATAAGGAATTAAAACTCTAATATTGTCTTCAAAATAAAGTAAAGAGAACTCAGACCTATCAAACAAGCCAATTAAAACCAAATTTAGGTGGATTTTGATTGTCGTAAGTTGCCTTAATAAATTAGCATTAAGTTCTTATTAAAACCTACATTACATCAATAAGATAACCTTTAATAGGCATAAAGTTCATAAAACTAAAGTCTTAAAGGGAAAAGAACATTTGCATTATCATAATTTAATTAGGAATAACTAAAGAGTTTTGAAAAAGTCCAATCTTTATCTAAATAGAAAAAATGAAATTCTAAAACTAAATAACATGAATCTTTTGCCTTTCCAACTTTAACACTAGTGACAGTTACCTTTTAGAAATTTACAAATGTGAATATTGATGAGTTTGGCACTAGTCATAAGTATTACACCAATGCCAATTTGCTTTTATTTTGCGAACCTCATCAATATATTGTATGATTAGCGTTTGACACCATTGTGGCATTAATGTCGATTACATTGTATTTCCAAGGTTTTTGGGCATCTTATAAACCTTTTTCTTTATATGTTAAGCATATTCCATCTTATAAATCTTTTTCTTTATATGTTATGCATATTCCATCTTTAATAACATGTAAAGAAAGTGATCAATCTTGGGAATGCATCTATTTCATCTTAAACAACCTTTGTTTTTTGCATCTTTATAATTAATCCTTGAAAAGATACTGATAAACGATTAATTGACCATATTAATACACCCATATTTAGTTTTTTTGCTTGTTATTTAATAGTTTTATAGTATTTTTGGTACTTATTTAACTTCAAGTATATTTTTAGTTGGTAATTGCCTTCATAGACTAAAAAGAGAAGATTTCAAGCATTTTTATGGTTAATGCACAGAGGTGCCACGGGAGCATACTCTCTCTTATGTGGAGGGACGTATCTTTCACATTTAGAGTAGGATGCCCTAGAGTCCTTTAGAGATCTCTTAATCTAAGGTAACAAAATATTGCCTAATAATGTATAGTAGGGCAATAAAAAGTTTGTCAACCTTCTCTATCAATATCGTGGTCGCCTCAACAGTAAAGACTAAGTTGAACGTCAATTCTAAACTTCATTTTTATAGACAACATCATTTCATTTAGATTCTCACTAGTAGGAGAGATAACAAAAAGAGAGTCTGCCTTCTCAAGAATTTCAATCATTTGGGATGCAAAACCTTCATTCCTTACTACATTAGTGGCTTTTTACTCCAAGGGTGGAGATATAATGATTTTCCATTCTTTAAATATGATATTGGGTCCCATTAGGTATGCCAAATTATTGACGTCACTTTAACATTTATGTATGCAAGGAAGAATTCCTCCCAAAATTTATACCTAAATTCTTATTAACAATATCATTGGGCTTCAAAAAAATTAGAATGGAAAATTCTAAACTACCAAGATGCTAAAATATGTCAAAATAAGAAATTTAAACAAAGGAAACTTACAAACTTCAAATGGAATTTGAGATAATGAAAATTAATACAAAATGTAAAGAAAACTGGAAAAATAATAACAAAGTGTTTTATAATGGACTGATTGTTTTTTTGTGGGTATTTGAGGTTGTGTCATGTGCTTTTATCATGGCGCTAGTGGATTTATATAGTCTTCTTAGCTTTAATATTTTTTTCCTACTTCCCACATTCTAGTTAACTTCTTGCCATTATTCTTTTAACTTCACAAGTATCTCTCTTATAACTTCCTAACTTTTAGACCACTTATCCATATTTCTCTATTGTGTCTGTTACTCATACCTAACGTGTACATATACTATGATCTAGAATTCTGCCAACCATGAATTCTCTACCTAAACATTTGCTAGGCATTCATATTTTGGGCTCCTTTTACTTGAGGGGTGGGTTTCTTTTTAAGTTATCAACAATAATATTTATAATAGTAAACAACTAAGAACCAATAGGAATAATAAGGGGAAAATGACTAGTACGAGAGGCTCTAACTTCTCACTTCGAATTTTAAGGTTTTTGCTCTTCATTTCCAAGCTATTAACTTTGTTCTCATTCTTCCTTTAGTTAGGCTCTTTCAATTTGCTATTCCTTCTTTGTTTTACATCCACGCTCAATTGTGTTGGATTGACAAAGTTGATTTTTTTTTCTTTTTAAATTTTTCATTCTCTATCATTTCCTTCTCTTATGTTCTCCCTCTCGCTAGTTACAAGTACTTTGACTAACCTTAGCTAAGGGTAGTTTAGTGACTCTCCAACTTTAAGACTTCTTGTCTTTCATTTTCCTCCTGATTTTAGCAATGGTTTTTTAATCCTCATTTTACTAGAGCATGTCATTTTCTTTTGATCTCAACATAAAAGTCCCTAAAGTTTCAACCTAAACCCAAAAGTCCCATCATCAAATTACCTTCTCACCCCTCCACTCTAAACAAACTTCTGAACCTAGCATCTTACCAGGTGACTTCTCTAAACACCCTTTATTTTCACAAGGTAATTTTTCTAAACATGTAGCTAATTCCCTAGTCCCTCACCTAGCCAACCTGAGGCTAAGTTGGAAACAAGTTGTACGTGAATCTTCAAGAGCCTCCAAACAATGCCCTCCCACTAGCATGAGGGAATGATATGATTTTTTTAAAAAAAATATAGAGGTACTGAAGGAAAGAGAATATGTTTAGACCTTGACATTGATAGGCTTCTATTTAAGAAAGAGACTTGTGTTCCAAATTTTCAATACTTAGGATTAGAAAGTGTGGAGGTTAAAGGGATTACATGAGGTTTTATTGTTAGAACATAACCATGTCCTTTTAAAGTTTTCCTAAAAAAAGTAAGAAAAGGAAAGAGTAGAAGTAGGGTCATAACACATCTACATCCTACTAATCATTTTACAATTTTAGAGGCCAAGAATCAACTTAGAAAGGATCAAGAATAAGAATATACCTATTTATATGAACAACCATAATGTTGTATTAGAATATTAGTTGATGAATTTTATTTATGCAGTTATTTGTTTATATATTTGACTATTGTTTTATGCCAACTATCTTTAATGGGTATGTTAAAAACAACCTCTCTGCTAGTTAGGTACATCTGGAAACCTATACAATTGGAGGAAACAATAACTAAGAGAGGAAGAGTGGGGTATGCTAAGTTATATATAAATGTTGATCTGGTGAAGGAGCTCATGGACACAATTTCCCTGATGAGTTAGATAAGGAGGTGAACCTACATAAGGATTCAGTTGTAGTTGCTTACTAATGGAAGTTTATAATAAGGATATGGAAAGAACCAATAAAGAGGTTCAAGAGAAGACAGATGAAATAATCTAGGGCGAGAAGCTGTTATGGAGAATGCTACCAATAGGAAAGGTGAAAATTAAGAGAGGACAAAAATCACTTATAAAGAAGTAAGGATAGAAGAAGATAATCCACAAATTATAGAAAATGCACTTTAGAAATGGGTCAAAGGACACCTAAATGATGGAAAAACAAGTCTCATAACTAAATAGTAGAGCAAAAGATGGATGGTTTTTAAAGTATGAAAGGATGAGGTCACTTAGGAAGAGAAAGGATAAAGGCTCTAAAGCCAAAACTTAAATTTGATGTTGATTATCACATAGAATATTAGGGGTATAAATTTCTTCAATAAATAACTAGCCCTTAGGGATTTTATATACTAATAAGCGAGCTAAATTAAAACTATTAGAAAGTAAGCCAAGTCTAGATAATGTCTTCAAGTTGAAGATTTTAAAAAGGTCAATGGAATTTTTTGTCAAATCACCAACATCATCATTATGGGTGCATTATACTGACTTATGATCCGAGGAAGGTTAAGGTAATTTTATTGGAATCAAGTGATTAATTAATGCTTGTCTTTATTAACTATCTTTAAGGGGATTATAAGGCAAGCATAACTATTGTTTATAGGTTCAAATTTCACTTTATGAAGAAGATACTTATTAGAGAATTTGGTTAGTATTCATTATAAAATATAAGGCCCTTAGATAATAATTAGAGGTTTCAATAGCACTTTCTATAAGATGAAGTTGACGGAAACATGGGGTTAAGGAATTTTATAAATGGTTTTAAGAAATGTGTTTAAAGGATAGGTGTCACAAATCTAAAAATTGAGGGATGCTTCTTTTCTTGGAGTAAAAAACAGGAATCTAAATGGCACCTATTGAAAAAGTTCGCTAAAGCCTTAGTGAATGGAGAGTATCTAGATGAGTATCCACATAGTAAGGCAGTGTTTAAGAGTGTTTCAATCTTAGACCATCCACCTATTATTTCTATAGCATGCATACTAAATGAAAGTTCCTTAAGGGAAGGAAATAAAGAGCTCATTTCCTCTCAAAAAGAACTAAAGGAGAGGCTTATAAGTGCCTCTAATAATCAATTTATACTAATCGCAAAAGTAGCTCCTTAGTCTCACTTCTTAGGTCTTCTATTAAAAACTAGATCATTTATGATAAGAAAGATGCAACACATTCATACTACAAGAAGTGGAGAGGGCAATTTTTGAATTAACCCATTCAAAGCTCCTAGCTTAGATGGAATGAATGGTTATTTTTTCCAAAAGGCATGGCCATGGATCAAGGATTTAGTGACAGATAGAATTATAGAATTCTTATAGAATGGAAAAATTCTTAAAGAGATAAATAAGACTTTTATATGTTTAATTACTAAGTCCTATAATCCTATCTCTTTAGGAGAGTATAAAACTCAAAAGCCATTTTATAGTTTCCTATACAAAATTATTAGCTTCTAAGCTGAGTAAAGTGCTAAACTAGGTGGTAAATGATTCACAGGTGCATTTCTACAAGGAAGACAAATATGGGATAATGTCTTAATAACCTAAAACCTCTTTAAAGGCTATTCAAGGAAAAAATCCCCTATGAAATATACAATGAAAGTGAATTTTAACAAGGCATATGACTTCCTAAGTTGGGATTTTATATTGTAAGTATTGGAAGTTTTTCGCTTTTTAGGGAAATTTAAAGGGTAGATCAAGAAATGCATAACTTTAACTTCATTTAGCGTAATAATGAATGGAAAATCAAAAAATCTCTTTAAAGGAGGTAAAGGGATCCTTCCTCTTATCTCTTCATATTATGTAAGAAGATTCTAATCAAATTGGTTAAACATCACATTTCTCTAAACCTCAACTTATTCTTTTATAGCAAATATAAAGAGGTTGGCCTATTTAGCCTCTCCTTTATAAATGATCTTTTTTTTCCTTGGAGGCTCATGATAAGTCTATTAATATCTTAATGACTACTCTAAACTTTTTCAAAGACCTATTAGGTTTGGAGGTGAATTATAACACGATCCATCTAATAGTATCTGGGAGAGCATAAAAAAAACAATTTGGATTTTAAGGATTTCAGTACTATAAGTCAAAGTGCCACCTTTCACCTATCTTTGGATCCCCTATCCATAAAGAGGTTGCATTATAGGGAGAATGTCCCACTTGTAGAAAGAGTACAAATAGGTTGAGTAATTGGTGTAACAAAGATTTGTCCTATACTAGCTTGCTTGTTTTGATTAAGTCAGTTTTGAGTTAGTTGTAAGTATACTACTTAGCTTACATATTCCTCTTAAAAGGTTTAACCAAATCTTTGGAAAGACTACCATCAGACTTCACATCAACACCCTTAGTGATAAGCTATCTTTAGATTCAAAATGAATGGATATATGGAGCATTAGTTAAGGTGTGTTTTGTAACAATTAGTGGATGCTAAGCAGCAAAGCGTCCTACATTTGATTATGGAACTCTCATTTTGAGAGCTTTTGTATTTTTCAACTAGTTTTGCCATTATTAGTTTAATTCAATTTCATTTTTCAAAAAAAAACCTTGGAAAGATTGATTTATAATTTCATATAGGGTGGGAGAAGAACTAATAGGGTCAATGCAGTAGGAAGGAAGTCAACAAACCTAAAGAGAAGGGGGGATTAGGAGTCATTTCAATCAGTTTATGCAATAATGTATGCTTATTTTCTAAGGGGAGGAGCTTCTAGGAAGTGTAGGTTTATCCAAGTTATTCTAGCTTTTATGATACAATTGTTAAGGCTACGAGAGAACCTTTCAATGCACATAAAATACATAATAGGTAACGGTCAAAGAGCTTCAATACTTCATGATAATTGGAGTACAGAGGGTCCACTAATTCAATCTAACTTAAGGAGTCATATACAATATCTTGATAATGATAAGGTAAAAGAATAGATTAGGGGCAATCAGTGGCATAATATTCCACCAAATTTATTACAAGCTCTCCGTAACTATAACCTAAACCCAAGACAAGAATACGACATGGATTCCAAATTCATCCAACTTTTTTTTTACAAACACGTTAGTTAGTGAGTTTTTCAAGGAAAGAGGTGAAAATTCTTGTACAAATTGGTATGGAATATTTCTTTTCTTTTATGGTTGGCTATGAAATAACGGCTAGCTACAAAGAACAAATTAAGTTTCTTTACATCCCAAATAGATGCTTCCTTTGTAAAGGAGATATTGAAATCAACACATAATTTTTTAATATGCTTATATGGCATGGATATGGAAAGAGATTGAGCAATTATGCCTCAAAAACATAAGATAACAAAATTATTTATAGCTCCTGAATTGATTCCGTAGCAAAGAAGTACAAAGAAGTTTACATGTTATGTGTAGGATCTTGTATTTACATGATATAGAAAAGAGGAACACAAGATGTTTCCAAATGATGCAACATACTAAAGGAAACCAAACATTGGATAACAGAGCAACTCCATGTAATGAATTAGAACGGAATTGAAATAAGGAATTATCAAGATTTTGGGAACTTGTAACGTCTAAATTGTTGATAGTTTGGTAGTACGGTACAACATATGGCTACGGAGTTGGGCCCTTTTTAAGTCTCCATGATATCATTATGTTAAAATTTAGACTTTGCTTTTAGTACTGACTTCTTCTAAATTTTACTTACTTTGAGTTGTGTAATCCTTAATGCAATTTTTAACTTAAATACTTGCAATAACTATTTAAAAAATAAATCTAAGAATAGATAAATATGTATACGTAGATTAACTTTTTAATTTTTAGAAGATTGAAATATTTGAGATGTTATTTGCTTTAATTTTCATATTCATTTATTAGAGAACTATGTATTCATATAGAAATTTGAATAAATTGATTATTAGTAAAAAGTTGATATTTCAATCTTTACAACAAAGTTGTTAGTACCTTGACTGCTACAAGCCAGAAAGGGTTGGGGTTTACACCTACATAAGCCCCATTCTCCTATTGTCCTGCGTCGGCGTCCCTTTCTCTTGTTGGCTGTTGCTTGGATAATTGAAGCAGCGCAAACAATGAGTAGAAGATCACAAATCTGCCTAATTAAAAACTTGATCTTGAAACACCAGTTTCAATGTTCCCAAAATCCCTTAAAGCACTTTTCTCTGAAGCCGCTATTACCAGCTTCTATTCATTTCCTTTCTAGTTCAGTTCGATTTCATAGCATGAGATTTCTCCAAGCACCCACCTTACAGTTCCAAACTTTGACGTACCCATTTGCCCAGAGCGCTCAAATAACCTCCCCCAATCAAATTTGCAGGCGACTTAATAATCAATCGGGGGGTGAGTCGGCACCTGAATTGGACGTGAACAAAGAGGTGGACATGATAAACCTCAAATTTGCAGAGGCAAGAGAGGAGATAGAGATGGCTTTAGAGTCGAAGGAAACTGTGTATTTCAATGAGGAGGCTGAATGTGCAAGAGTTGCAGTGAAGGAAGTCCTTGACATGTTCAATGCTCTATTGGCGAAATTGCCAGAGAGCGAGAAAGCAGCTTTACAGAGGTCTATGGGGCTCAAGATTGAGCAGTTGAAGGCTGAGCTCCAACAGATGGACGATTGATGAGGTTGGTGATAATGAGTGTTGAACTTTCTGTAGTCCTATTCTATTCGTAGATTCAATTGGTTTATGTTCATTTTCTTCAGGATAATGAATTAATGGATTGCAAGATTGTTGTTGAGATTTATTTATAGGCAAGGCCTTCTTCGTTTTCTACTAACGTGAAACATTTGCGATCCTTCCATGTATGGTTTTGGGTCGGATATGCCATGAATTGCATACCATCAAACTTTTAACTAGTACTATTCATTATTTTCAACTATGTTGCTTCTCTGTCCTAAGTATATATACTGAAGTCTGCAAATCTGTTGTTCGTAGTCTTTTTATGATGGAGAAGAACACATTGAGTCAATGCTTTCCTTTGTGCAGCTTCTAAACTAAGAGATGATATTCTGGAAAGTGATGATAACTGCAACGATGCCGCTGCTAAGTTACCAATATAGATAGTGGACTAGAATTTAAGAATTGAAGAGCCTGACTCCTAGCGGAGTTAAAGATGCCTCTTGTTATCCTACATTGCCCATGTTTTACGTATTCATCTTTTTCTGAGAGGGCTTTAACCTTTTTGTGGTTCAATACTTGTCACTTGTTTTTATAGATGTAATTTGCATAAACTTCGCTAAAGGATTCAAGAAGTTTCAATTAGTCATTACCTGAATGTTTTGGTGAGACAATATAAAGTTAAAATCTGTCTGCTCTTATATTGAAATGGCATCGATCCACATGCTTCCCTTGTGATATCTTTGCAAGTCTAAAGGACTAGCGCTTGACCTTGATCGCATAGTTTAACTTCTTTCCTTACGATATTCGTATTGCAAAGTATTTTCTTGAATGAGGAAGAGGCAGGAAAATGTCAGCCCAAAAGAAGAAGATTTGGTATGGGAAAGGTGCTTAGAAAGCTTTTAGGCAGTCTACAGAATTTGTACGTTCTTGCAAACAAATATTTATATGCATAAGTTTACAATTTAGTACCAAAACAAAAGAAAAATTCTAATGAATCAATGCAAAGATAATCATTTTCATTTAAAGTTTGATCACCTAGCAGGTATAATTGTTAATTAATGATCCGAGTGTGATACATTGAGATGGTAGTGGTCTTGTTGCATGATGAACTACAAATTTTTTCATACATTGAGATGGTAGTGGTCTTGTTGCATGATGAACTACAAATTTTTTCATACATTGGGATGGTAGTGGTCTTGTTGCATGGTGAACTACAAAATTTTTGATGGTGAAATATATCACTTGTCTGCCATACGTGCCAATTCCTATGTCACTCCAGCTCTGCCTAGCAGATCATTAGTTAACAATTCTTTCTGCAATGTAAATTCCAATCGAATTGTCTAACTTTAGATTGATTTGTTGAATTTTCCTCTATTTTGATACTCAATTTTAGAACTATGAAATATAGGTAGTCGTTTGGAAAAATGTATGAAATTTTGTACTTTGTGTACCCTTGTCCATGAACATTTTGGTCAGTGAAGGTTAGAGGTTTTGGTCCCAGCACTGTTACCTTTGTAGTTCCCTCTATTTGCCAATTTCTAGTTATTGCCGTAGAGTTGTTTTCCATTTTTATTGTGATACAACTCTGCATTCTCACTATAGAACCTCTTAATGGATATTTAAAATTTTTGAGCCAGTTAATTTCATCTATCAAGTCCGTACGGAGAAATATTCTATCTCTGATGCAGTGACATTTAAGCTATAGCTTCCATTGCATCCGTCTGACGTGAACTTTCAGGAGATAACAAATGTTTGAATTCCGTATGTGATTTTTTTTCCTTTTCAAAATTTACTGATTCAGTTGTCTAGCTAATGTATGATTATAACAATTCATATAAGAAAATCACAAAATAATCATAACAACAATATATAAAAAATATGAATGGAATGTGCAAGCAAAGATTTATAATTGTTCGGCGAACAAACTTTTAGTTTGTGGACACTTTTGGGAATTCTCTGTTGTCTTTTTTTTTTTTTTCAATATGTAACCTTTGTGTTATTCTAAGTATAAATAAGCATGTAATGTTTAAGCCCTTAGATTGTTTTTTTTTTTTTTGAAGAATGAAAGAAATTGTACTAATAATAGTAAAAGCTACAACACAACACTAGAGTGAGTCGCAGTATCGGTCCACAATTCAGCACAATCTGAGATTACAAGAGTACATTAAAGAAGAAAAAAGAAAAGATATTGAATTACAACATCCTAAGTAGTCTTCAAATCATGGCTAAGTGAGCTTTGTTTGTTGTTGGCTACGAAAGGTGCTCGAACCCAATTGACAATGTTTTATGCTATCTGATATTTACAATTTCCTATTTCTTTCCTTCCATATGGAATAAATGGTGGTAATAAAAATTGTTTTAATAAGTAGTCCATTTGGTACTCCTGGCTTAGTTATGGCAATGATCACATTTGACTCTAAATGAAGTATGTCCCAAGTAGCTAACCTAATCCATATGTGAGTTTCCTATAATGGACTTTGAGTTATATTGGGGTCTAGCCTACTTAATTCTCTTAAAGCCAAGTCCTTTTATACTTGATTCAACCATTGACAGTTTTGTTGCATCCGCTTTTTCAACTGTTGAAAGGTAGGTTAAATCCTCCTATCCTTTTCCTTTTAAGTGAGAAAGAGTTCCTTACGATCTAATAATGGGATTTATTATTTTATAAAAAAATTTGAGTTCACACATGCATTCCGAGTTTGATTTATCAAAATGTTTCTCTATAGTCATTTTAAAGATTAAAACAAAGAGTCTAATTTGTTTTTGTGATAAAATATGTTTCATATTATTTCTTTTCCTTACGCCACATAAACTTCAATTTTACCATGTAGGAGGTTGTGTCTTCTTAACTAATGTTTCCGTGTAGAACACACCTAGCACATAATATGATATTCTTGCCATCTACTTTTGTTCAATGAAGAACAAGATCTTATTGTACGTCAAGGCATGCTTAGCCAAAATTAAGTTTTGTCTAATTTTGATTTGTAAATCCCTTCAATCTTTGTCCAACATCATTTCCTAAGTAACTTCTCTATAATTACCTAACATAATATTAGAGTTTATTTGAATAAAAAACATAATACTAAGCAAAATATATCTACATTACATGTTATCATGATATGTTTTGTTTAAGTACTACTCTAGCAACAATTCCAATTTCTTCTTTATAATGTGTTTAGTTTATCTAGGTTCTCTTGCAATATGTCTAATTCATATTTCTTACAATATGTTTAGTTTATCTATTGCTCTTGTAATCTGTCTAATCTCATTACTCTCGCAACATGTTCAACTTTATCATCCTTACAATTTATTTTGTTTATTTTATTGCTCTTGTACTATGTCATTTCTTGTCTATCTTGTGAAGCATTTTGTTTAATTGTTGCTCTTACAACATATCTATTCCTATTGCTCTCGTAACACATTCAATTTTATTTCTCTAGCAATATCTTTAGTTTATCTGTTGCTCTTCCAATGTCTATCCTCATTGCCTCATAACAAATTCAATCTCGTATCTCTCATGACATGTTTAGTTATATGTTGCTCATGCAACACGTCTAATGTTGTTGTTCTTACAACATAATTAATTTTTTCACTCTCGCGATATGTTTAGTTTATTTAGTTTCTCTTCCAACATGTTGTTGAGCAAGTTTTTATATATAATAAAACTCTCAATACCTGCAAGTACACGGATCATATCTTCTAGTATCGAAAGGTATCGATCCTATGAGGAACAAGACAAAACGAATTGAACCTAAATTTGTCTAAGGTATTAGAATATGATTTGACTGAAAATAATAACAAAAATTAAATAAATTAAACAAACCAAGCAAATAACAACTGAGTTGCCAAATTGAATTAAGATTGATCAAGGATGAAAGCTTATGATTTATTATTTCATTATTTTCTTCACTTAAGTATTGTTGATCTTAGATTTTGTACGGGATTGATTACTCTCTCTCAAGACCTAATCAATTTACCCTAATTGATTAACCATAATTGAATATGAAATTTCAAAGTTTGCAACCTTTCAATTCACAAAACTTCCTAGCATTTTCAATTAGATCTGAAGTTATATAGTGGACAATCAAGTTCTCACGCAATATCTCTCTTCGAATGATTCTTAATTTGATAGTTTTGTGACTTATTAAATCACCAACTCTCATTGCACAACCTAATCTGCTTACTTTTGACTCACTCTCTTGATTTGTAATCAAAGTATGACCATGCATAATTATCACAACATCATAATTTTATATTGAATCAATAAAGATCAAAATCATAAAATATATTTGCAATAAACCCTAATTTGGAAATTAGAAACTCATGAATGTAATAAACATCTGGGAATTCAGTTTATACATAAATTTTGAGGAATATAACAAAAGGAACAAAAGAAAAACTCAGTTTGGAACCAGATCTAGAAAACTATAATTCCAGGATGTTCTCTTGATCTCTAAGGCTATTGCATTTTTTAGACTTCTTAATGTTCTTAAACAGTGTCATAATGGTGTCTCAGGGTTTTGGGGTGTAACTGGGGTTTTTTCCCTTTAATTGGTCCCAAAAATGCCCTTAAACGCTAAAACAGATGGAAAAAAAGTCACATTTGGGAAGCCTTTGTCATGATAGTGATGTTGGAGACACAATCGTGACTCTAAACAATTACTCTTTGTCACGATTTTGTTCTTCGCTTATATGATTTCCAACACTAACAAGTATATCAAGAACATCAAGAAACATAAAATTGAAATTGAAAACATGCTCTAAATCGCACAAACACTTAGAAAATAAACAAGTACTCACATTAACACAATTCTAAGCTTATACATGCGAAAATAATCTAATAAACATACTAGAAAAACCTATCAAAACATACTGTAAACTATATGTATCAACATCCCCACACCTAAAGCTTTGCTTGTCCTCAAGCAAGAACAAAAAAAAAACTCAAATAAACTAAACATAAACATATAAGAATACATTCATGCAACATGTAATAATGAGACAATCGCATCAAACATTATGGAATCAATTTAGCCATAAGCATCAATCAATCAAGTTGTGCCAACATACGAACCTATGCATTTCATGATTAAGTACTTTGAATTGAATAAACATATTAATCAAGACTTTAACATCCTATTCATTCATTTATAAAACTTTGAACATATACATTTATATTTAGTAATCAATCAAAAAAATGAAACTATCACTAAGTATACCTTTATGAAAATTCTTGCTATTTTCAAAGATCAGTAGATTTTATTTATTGAAACATAATTTTTTATTTTTCTTTGATGTTAACCTAGTCTTTTAACGTGGCAAACACCTTGTCATAAAGGTCCTTCGGTTACTCAACTAGGCCACTTTTTATTATTTAACTTGTTTGGAATGTTGTTATAGCCTTTTAACATGAAGACAAACGTTTTGTCGTGAATGCCCTTGGTTAGTTGACTATATCACATTCTTAACTAGTTACCAACTCTATTCATAACCCAATATTTGTTTCAAAAGGGCCAGCGAAATAGTTATTTATTTAATAAATTTTTTATTTTACATAGCTTACCTCATTTCATTTTACTCAATCCTCTTCATGAAAGGTTATTAATACTGCTAACTCATTCAATTGACTTATAATTATAAATGTATACACCAAATTTTCTAAACATATCCTAATTAACTTGTATATTTTAACAAAGATACTTAAAACATAAAATTTACAAGTCAATATGCCTTTACAAATTAAATAACTACGTTTAAAGCTAAACTAATTCCATCAAATTATTGCCATTGACACATTCACTTAATTCACAGATATATAACACATGTTCACACAATGTCAACCTAATAAAAAACTAAGACAATATGATATGTAAAATTCACACACATAGATGACATGCTAATGCATAATCCTTAAGTTTATATCTAATAATACAACTATCAATACCCGTAAGCATATGATTGTATCTTATAGTATAAATTATTGTTCCTACGAAGATTATGCAATAACTAACAATTTGAACCTAACTTTGTCTAGGGTAACACGAAATTGATTCGAATAAAATTAAATAACAAAAATTAAAAAACAAATAAATAACTAATAGGTGAGCTGCTAATAAGATTAGGAATTTATCAAGGATGAATGCTTAAGATTTATTCTTCCGTTATTTTATCCCCTTAACTATTATTGATCCAATTATATGTTGATCATAGATTTCCTAAGGGATTGATTACCCTCTCTCAAGACCTAATCAATTTACCCTAATTGAATTTGAAATTCTAGATTTTGCAACCTCTCGTTCACAAAACTTCCTAACGATTTCAATTAAATCTAAAGTATATCTTGGATAATCAAGTTTCCACATAAGATCTCTCTTCGAATGATGGTCATTTTGATAATTGTATGATTGCCATATCTCACTGCATAACCTAATTTGATTACTTTTGACTCACTCTCTTGATTTGTTATCAAAGTATAAGCATACACAATTATCACAACACCAAAATTTTGTATTAAATCAATTAAGATCAAAGTCATAAAATATATTCAGAATAAACCCTAATCTAAAAATTAGAAACTGATGAATGTAATAAACATCTAGCAATTTAGTTTACACATCAAGTTTGATGAAAATAACAAAAGGAAAAGAAGAAAAACTCAGTTTAGAGCTTGATTTGGAAAATCAGAATTCTAGGACTTTCTCTTGATCTCCCACATGTGATCAACGTTTGTATGATGGTTACTGCATTTTTAGGCTTCTTAATGTTCTTAAATAGTGTCTTAGGGTCTTCAGCGTGTAATTAGGGTTTTGTCCCTTTTATTAGTTCCAAAAATGCCCCTAAACATAAAACTTGGAAAAAGTCATGCTTGGGAAGCCTTTGTCATGATCGTGACTTTGGAAAATACCCTCTGTCACGATTATAGGAAAAACTCTTCTGCCACAATCATGACTCTACCTATGAAACTCCATATATGTCAACTTCTTTGTTCTTCACTTTTCAAATTTCCAACACTAACAAACACATCAAACACCTTAAGAAACATAAAATTAAAAATGAAAATATGTTCCATATAAACACTTAGAATATAAACAAAAACTCACATTAATGCAATTTTTCTAAGTCTATACATGCAGCGATCATTTAAATAAACACTTATAAACGTACCAAAACACCTATGAACATCTCCACATTTAAACCTTTACTTATCCTCAAGCAAAAACCCAAAAAAAAAACTCAAACTCAAACAAACCTAACATAAACACAAAAGAATGCATTCATGCAGCATACAATAATGAGACAATGACATCAAACTTTATGAAATCAATTTAAATGCAAACATCAATCAATCAAGTTGTGCCAACATACTAACATAAGCCTTTCATGATTAAGCACTTTGGATTGAATATGCATATTAATCAAGACATTAACTTCCTATTCATTCACCTATAAAACTTTGTACATATACATTTATAATTAATAATCAATCAAAATTTGCAACTATCACTAAATATCCCTTTATGAAAATTTTTGCTATTTTCAAAGATCAGTAGGTTTTCTTTTGATGAAAAGGCAAATACCTTGTCATGAATGTCTCTCAATTACTCAACTAGGCCACGTTTGTTATTATTTAGCTTGGTTAGAATATCATTCTAGCCTTTTGACGCAAAGCCAAACATTTTATCATGAATGCCTCCAATTACTCAGCTATATCACATTCTCAACTGGCTACCAACTCCATTCATAACCCAATATTTTTTTTCAAAAGGGCCAGTGAAATAATTATTTATTTAACACACTTTTTTATTTCACGTAGCCTACCTTATTTCGTTTTAGTCAATCCTCCTCATGAAAGGTTACTAATGATGCTTATTCATTCAATTGACTTATCGTTATAAATGTATACAAAAAATTTCCTAAAGTGAACAAAATGAATGTCATATCCTAATTAGCAAATTCATAAGTCAATATGCCTTCACAAATTAAATGACTACGTTCAAAGCTAAACTAATTCCATCAAATTATTTCCATTGACACATTCACACAATTCACACATTTGCAACACATGTTCACACAATGTCAACCAAATTAAAAATTAAAACAATATAATATGCAAAATTCACTCACATATGACATGTTAATGCACAATCCTCCCCACACTTAGACAATACATTATCCTTAATTTAAGAAAAACACACAACACATAAATGAAAATAGAAAGACAAGAAATAACAAAAAGAAAAGGTTAAGAGCACAAAACCATTTATGGAGATCAAGGTGGTGATGTGGTGATAGAATTTGGAGGTACTCTATGCCATAAAATTACAACAATTTAATCCCTTCAAAATAAACATAAAAGAATTAAAAAATAACAAGTACTAATAAAATAATATGATATTAAAAATAAAAAGTAAATCCTATCCTAATTATTGGGTTGTCTCTCGAGTAGCACTTGGTTAACGTCATTAGCTTGTGCTCTTCATGTTTATACTTAACTTGGGTCTATTAAGAGTGGCTTGAGTTACCCATTTCAACAAATTTCAATTTCGTAGCCTATAAATAAGCTACATATTGCAAGATAATTACATGTATAAAATTAATCAAATTAAGAAAACCTATTTAGTAATGTCTTGTTTAACAAATTGTCAATAAAATAGGGAATGACAAAACTCCTTGAATCTTCTGTTGCATCTGACAGTTTATCCTATAAGAAGGTGAACTACTTTGCCTTTCTCATTCACCCTTATCTCCTCTTCTTCTTCTTCTTCTACTTCGTGAATCGAGATTTATGTATCTTATTTAACCTTTATGTCCTTTGTCATCTATTCTTCGTTCTCTTCTTCTTCCTCTAACGAATTGACTACATCAATTCTAATAAATGAGTTGCCCTATTTTGGATTCTTTACTATCTTATTTATATTGAATTTCACTTATTCACACCAATCTAAAGGATGAGGTTGTCTTTATCGACATCTATCAAAGCTCTTCCAGTGTTCAAAAATCTTATACCAAAAATTAGTGGACAGCTTCGATCCTTTCCAAAGTCTAGCATAATGAAATACACATGAATGCTAAACTTTTCCACTTTTATAGGCACATCCTTCACCATGCCAAACTATTTCTTTTTTATTGATCCGTCAACTGAAAAACATAAAAGTTGGCTTCACATCTTCTAGCTCTAATTTCCTAAAAATCAACAAAGACATAAGGTTTGTACTTGCTCCTATATCACATAACCATTTAGAAAGCTCTAAATTACTAACTACACATCGTATAATAAAACTCCCTGGATTTGTAAACTGTGAGGGAAAGTGGCTGGTAATTAAGGAACTGCAACTTTTCGTCATGGCTATTGTTGAATTGTCATAACAAGTTCACTTATTTGATAATATGTCTTTGAGAAATTTTGTATACATGGATATGTTCTTTAAAGCTTCCACAAAGGGCAAGGTAATTTGCAATTTTTTTTATCTTTTTCATGACCATTTCAAATTGTGTATCTAATTTGTTCTTTTAATTTTTTTATGGGAATGATATTTTTGGTTGGTAAGGCAAAGGAGGAACATAGGAAGGGTCCTTATTATTTTCTTCATCCTTTTTCTTCTTCTTTTGATCCTCTACAAGGTGGGGTTCAACTTGTTTTTTCATTGCTTCTTCTAAGTATTTCCCACTCCTAACTGTGATAGCCTTAAATTGCTCTCTTGTATTTACTTCTATGTTGCTACGGAGGCTTCCCACGCTTCTCATAGAGAATTCATTAGCAAACTAGCCCACTTGAACCTCTAGGTTATGAATATAAGAGTCATGATCTTCCGTTACTTTCTTAAATTTCCCTTCTATACTTATGAGCTTATTCATGAGCTTGTCCAATTTTAAATCCCATGAATTAGACTCGTTTGGTTAAAATTTCAGCAAGCATTAGGTTCCCATTTGAGTCCTTACATTGTTATCTATTGTTTTTGCAACATATCTAATCTCATTGATCATGAAACACATTCTCTCTTATCACTCTTGCAATATTTTTTGTTTATATGTTTCTCTTATAACATGTCTAATTTGGTTGTTCTTGTACCATGTTGAATATCATCTTTCTTGTGATATATTTATTTTATCTATTACTGTTGTTAATCTTGTTGATCTTTCAACGAATTCAATTTCTTATACTCACAATATGTTTCTTTTATCTATTGCTTTGGTAATATTTCTAATCTCATTGATATGATAATATATTCAATCTCATCTTTCTTACAATAAATTTTTTTTAAATTTTTGTGTGGCGTAAAATAGTTGCATATCATTAATTCCTCATTAAATAGCTCCAATTTATTGATTTGATCAAACTAAGTGCTAAAATTTATCAATTTGAAGAAA
Organism: Erythroxylum haughtii; assembly: GCA_025504935.2. Classification (NCBI taxonomy): domain Eukaryota; kingdom Viridiplantae; phylum Streptophyta; class Magnoliopsida; order Malpighiales; family Erythroxylaceae; genus Erythroxylum; species Erythroxylum haughtii. The sequence goes on from JANSVB020000059.1 coordinate 1,083,664, forward strand.
ATTTAAGTATAATTCCCATATTGACTTTTTTCTCCAACTTCTTAATCTTTTTTTATTACATGAATACTAAACTTAATGACCAATTGTGGGGGCAGATTATTTCAGGTATTAATTAAGTTTTTTCAAACATTTTATATTAGTTTTACTTCTAATCTGATTTCTTAAAAATTAGCTTATTGGTCCTAATATCAATTATATCCTCTCGAAACATTCATATTGGTCTTAAAATCATTCTTTTGAATCATTTACATTTTACACGTTTACTTTACCTACTTCTTCAATCTATTAAAAGTTATTTAATGCTGACATTTATTTTCATGTATTAACTTTACCTATTTTGTTGACTTATTAGAGTTTATCTAGTCTTGATCATTTACTTCTTGTTTCGCCTACTTGCTAGCAATTTCCTAACATTAATACTTCTATTCAATTGATAATGAAGAATCAATAGGTGACTTATGCTTAGAGGTAAAATGTTACTTGAACCCAAAGCCAGTTTATTCTCCCTAAAATGCATTAAGGTGTAGTAGATGATTGGACATCTTAAAGTAGAGCACTATTTCTTTTATTTCAAGGTAGGGATGCACATAACCAGCTCTAAAACCAAAGAAAATATCAAAAAATGAAATAAGAGCAAATCCTTGGGGAAAGATATCGAGTTGAGTGGAGGTCTTAAAAGGTTAAAACATAACTTTTAAATAAAAACATGAATTAAAATAATTTTAAAAGTTTCCAAAAAATATTATAACATATTTAGAGGGTTTTATTAAAAACTTTCTAATTTTTTTGTTGCTTATGAAAAGTAATCTGCATTATAAAAGATTAAAACATAAATTTTTAATAAACTATGATTTAAAATAATTTAAAAAGTTACCATAAGAGAATGATTAATAATGAAAGTAAGAGTAAAGATCAATCTATTACCTTTGGAATTCAATAAAGGTTGAAGGATTCAGATCTTCAAGGAACAAATTGATGTCCATGCTAGTGAATGATTTAATAACTCTGCCACTATAAAAACACTAAAAATAACCTTTAAAGTGTTAGTTCCAATAACGTGCTAAGATTTCTAGAAAACTTCACATTTATGCCATATGGATTTAGAGAGTTGTCTGGGTTAAAGCTAAAAAGGGTTGGTCTAATAATAATCAAGTGAGCATAACTTTGTAAGAATCACAAATTTGGGGGGGACTAAATTTGAATATGTTGAGCTTTGGCAGAGAATGTGATCTCTCTAAACACATCAAAGAATTGAAATTATAGTGTGTAAGTTGTTTTATATCTTTTATATTAGTGAACTTATTCTAAGAATATCTTTAGTAGTTCTTATACAATTGTAATTCCTTCTAACCAAAATGACATTATGAGAGTAGCTAGTTCTAAGTTCAGCCTCTCTAAGCCAATAAGATCTTGCTTTTTTTCTTGGTAAGCTCAAAGTGGTTATTAATGACATTTAGGCAAGTTTAAGGTTTGTTCCTTTCTTAAGATATGAGATTTAATTTAATTAAGTTCTTCTATAAATTTTTAAGGCCAATTTTTAAGAGTCTCTAATAGCTTTAATAGCTACTTTGGTGTTGGCCTCTCCCTTTCTATTAAGTTCTTCCATCTTTCCCTTAATAGATTTTAGTTTTAGAAAACATTTGAATTGAGGAGTATCTTAATTAAAGAACTTTTAGCCACTCTTAAGGATGTATTTGAATTCATTAGCGTTAACAATGTAATGGTAAAACTTAAAAAGAGCTAA
>JANSVB020000059.1:1085428-1098320 GCA_025504935.2 Erythroxylum haughtii
TGGTAATCAACATCAAAAAATTATCATAAACTAGTGGAAGTATAAAGTTGATAAAGAATTCTTAAATTAATAAAGTCAATTAGTATTCACAAATATCCTACTAAAAAAATTTTAAAGAATTTTTTTCATGATATCTATCATTCCATATGGAAAGAGGTTCAAAATAAATTAGATCAGATAAAGAAAGATTACTAAAGCATTCTCAACAATCCCTTATTCTTCGGTTCCAACCCATATCACCTCCTTGTTCCAAAACTTTATAAGTACGATTTGAAAATAAAAACTTACTTTTTAGGTAGGATAGTCTTGATTTGTAGGTTGAATATTGTACTAGATTAAGATATAGGTTTTTGCTTAACTTCTTTATTTGAATTATCATCAGTACTTAAGTTTTCTTCTTTTTTGAGTTTAACGAAACCAAAAGCATTTATATGAAAATTAGCCTTTTAGTTCATATGTAATATGTTATTCATGACTTTGAGCACACATACTCTTGAATTAATAATTACTTTATGCCAAGTACTAAACAGCTTCATCACCTAAAATTCAATCTAATAAAATGCCTTCCAAAATAGTAAAGTGACAAGCTTATGAATAGGAGACAAATGTTCAAGATATGTATGCTAAAATATTTTTGTTTATATTCAATCATTTCTCTTTTTCAGAGTAGAGATCATGTATTTCAACTAATGTTGAAATACGCTTTATAACATATCCGTTGCTTTTAATCGACATCATATTATTTTTTGCATCCTCTTAATTTCCTATTTCTTTATGGTAGCTCATTTTTACTTCCTTATCTTTCCTTCTTGTAGTAGCACATCTTTACTTCTCTTTCCTTCTATAGGCTCTCACTATATACAAGTTAGGAGATATGATGTAATTAGTACCCAATCCCAAAGCTTTATATTGCTTGTTCCTATTTGGTATTAACTTTTCTTTTTTAATTGGTCTTTAAAATTTTATTATTTAGTTTATTTTTATTTTTGGAATATGCTATTACTTGAATTATTATTATTATTGATATGACTTTTATATGACTTTTTTTATATTATGATTAGAGTTTCTAGTAAGATTAATATAAATAAAGGTTTTTTTTGGATAAACACAATAAAATTGTACTCAAATTTATTTTAAGGATGTCTTTTGTTAAACCCTAGTTGTTCCAACTTTAACCTACTTTCATTCTAGCAAACTTTATTGAATTTTCTTATCCTATTTACATATGTTTTCATACATTAAATGAGCACAAGATTTTATATATGGATTTTCGATTCAAAACTATGTTAAAGGCATCCACTCCAATAAATTGAGATAAAAAAGATATGGCATATGATCAGAAAGACTTAACATGGAGATTACAAGCTTTACAACGTTAAAAACTAGTGAAATCCCATTTGAAAATTTTGAAAGTTTAACAAAAATCCTAAAAAATTAAAAAAATCTAAAGGTTAAATATGTATTAGAGGAGAAACCATTTTCATGAAATGGATTAATTAATCAAATAACACAAGCTGGAATTGGGAAGCGAATAATCACATTCCTTAACTTAAATGGTGGGTCAATAATGAATTTGATGTTAAATTTGATATAGAAGATTATTTAAATTAGGATATTAAAGTGGAGAATTATTTCAAATGAAAATATATTAAAATTCAAAAGTTGATATCTGTGTTGTCTAAATTGAAGGATGTGAACTTAAATGGTGAAAGAGAGTTAAAGAACATCATATATGATAAGACAAACATAAAATTAATGTATCATGTTATGATGTTTTGACCCTTCTTATAGAATTAATTAGAAAGGAAAATCACGAGTTGGATGTGATTGTAAACCAATCAAAAGAAATCATCAAAATGTTGCAACAACTCACAAAATTATCAATAATGCATCTAATATTGAAAAGAGTAATAGGTGTAATGTTTAGGAGAGAAGTGATAAAGTAAGAGCTTGTGATGAGTTCAAAGACTTAATTGAGATTTATTCCAAAACTAATATTTACAATAATACAAAATTAAGGAAGAAAATTATATTTTTTATCTTAAGGAACATTCCACTCCTATGGGCCTTCTTCATCCGATTTTACATCTATACTCATGATAGTTTTTTATTATAAGGATTATAATATTTGTAACTGTTTGAGATTTTTGTACAACTAATAAATAAAAGTTTCCCACTTGTATTATCCTATTTGCTTCTTGTCTCATCAGGAATATGATCATAAATGATAATATTCTTCTACTCCATACTTCTTATGGAGTTATTTACATTTTTTATATTTAGATTATTCAAATAAACTGCATATTTCAGTACCTTATTCCAAAACTTCTTTAGAATCCTCTTAATTTTTAGTATGTTAGAATCCATGTTGAGAATAGTTTTATCTTTTCATTCTATAACACAATTTTACTGGGGTGACCTTAAAATAATCAATTAATGTTAAACACTAAGATAACCACAAAATTGATTAAATTTGTCTGATATGAAATCCCCTTTTTTTCATTTCATGTGTCTTTAATTGAAAATCACTTTCATTCTCAACTTGATCTTGGATTCTAGAAGAATTCAAATTCTTAAGATTTTTTTAAGAAATAAACTTAAGTTTTATAAGTATAATCATCAGTAATTAATAAAAGGTATATATTATTCATATAAGAACTTAGATTGAAAGGACTAAATATATTAGCATATATCAATTCAAGTGATTATGAGACTTAAGAAAGAGATTTCTTCTAAAACTATTAATGGATTGCTCACCATACATACAACCTTCACTTATGAAAGGCATGCCTATACTAAACTTTTCTTAGATAGTAGCTCTAATCCATCAAATTTTAAGTGATCCATCTAAGATGATTAGCTACAATGAATCATTTATAGAAGCCTCTAAACATTTGGAACTACCTTTGTCAATTTTTAGTTTAAACATTCTTTTGCATTAGTACTTTTCCTTTAATTCTTCCTTTTTCATCCCTCACAATTAGTCCACTTTACTCATTTTGTATGTTGCAACCCTTATTTAGAAATTGATCAATACTTAAAATATTTGTTTCCAATATTGGAATATAATAAAAAAAATAAATTAGCGATCTCCATTTTTTAATCTATTAAGATTATCTCCATAACTAATGATAACTTTTGTTTTATCACCAAAAGAACTAATTCCTTTATTAGACTCATTAGCACTATAACTAATTCTTTATTATTAATCATATGATTGCTAGCTCTTAAGTCGATATACTAGGACTCATGATTCTTTTCTTCATCTACAACATAGATTAACAACAAAGTCTACTCTTTGTCTTCTTTAGTCTTAAAAAATATGCCTTTTCATCATTATTTGACTTTAATTTACAATCTTTAGCAAATTCCCCAAATCTTTGATAATTGTAAAATTGACATTATATTTTCTACTATAGCCATATTGAAACCAATCGTCTTTACCAAGTCTTTTTGGTTTCTATTGTCAAAATTTTAATTTTACATCATCTGATAAAGTTTTGTCTCCTCTGTCTTTTCCTTAAGTCTAACCTCGACCTCTACCTCCTACTCTTCCTCAACTTCTACCATATCCAATAAATCATTGATACATATGTTCTTTCAATTAAAATTTAGTTTTTCCTACAATACATGGTTAATAGGTTCTCTTTTCTTTAATCTATCTTCATGGACTTGTAGATAACATAAAACTTGTTATGATATCATTTACTCCAAATATTTTGATTCTTTAATGGCAGTCACAACATAATCAAATTTTGAAATCAAAGAATGAAGAATTTTTCAAATCACTTAAGCATCTTTTATCGTTTCTTTATATCTTTTTAATTGATTAACAATTACCAAACTTTATTAAAAACTCATCCATAGATTCATAATCCTTCATCTTAGGAATTTCAAGGTTTGTAGATGCACTTTATTTACATTGTTTTTTTCTTTAAAAGAATTTTGAAGAACCTCTCATGCATTCTTTATATTTGTAGTAGTATACACTTTTTCACCCATACTCTCATCCACATACATATACTTAAGAGTAAGTACTTTCACTTTAATTACATTGTCTTTTTCTTTAAAAGAATTTTTGTACTTGTAGTAGTATATACTTTTTCACCCATACTTTCATCCACGTACATATACCTAAGAGTAAGTACTTTCTCTATGCATTCTTTACACTTGTTTTAGTATAAACTTTTTCAAACATACTCTCATCTATGCATAAGAGTAAATGTTTTCTCATCTTTCTTTCTAGTCTTGGAAAAAGTTTTTTAACCCTAAGGTTTACATCCACTGACAAAATTAACCCTAAGGTTTCAGAGAAAACAAATAAAACCCTAAAATTTTGGAAAACATTCAAATATCACCCCAAAAATAAGGAGAAATTAACGGGTATATGACATCGTCAGTTTTATACCTAGTTAGCGATGATTTGGCATTTTTTAATATTATTTTATTAGATACGTGGGCCTTACCATGCCATGTCATATTTAATGTGACAGTGTGAGACTCGCTTTCTTAAAATAAATTTTAATTAATTTAAACCTATGGTACCCACCGTAATTAATTAACTCTAATTTTGGTTAACCTAACTAATTAATTTATTAAGTTAACAAACAATTTAACCCTAACTTTTATTGATCTAGCAATTAAATTAACTAAATAACTTATTAAGTAAACTAATTATAATTATTATCAATGGCAGAGTTATAATTTCACTAATATAGTTAAAATCCTTAACAGTCAAAATCTCCAAATTTTCACTAATCTTTCCTCTCCTTTTTCGCCTTACAACAACAGTTATCGGCCACTAGTAAAGTCGTCACCAATCACCCAACAAAGTCATTGCCAATTGCTTAATGTAGGCGTCACCATTTTCAACTTAATAGCTTGTTGAGTTGATTGAGGTAAAGAATTTATGTCTTGAGTTTGTTATTGCCTATCTACTTTGTTAGTTAGATTCTGTAGTGTGTTTTGGATGTTTTCTTCTTATGGGCTACATATGGGAAGCAATTTGATATTGGAACATATATGTTTTGGGTTGCCTCTGATGTGGTACCGTCTTAAGTTTATTGTATCTACTTTGATAGATTTTGTCGTGTGATTTGGTTATGTTCTTCTTGTGATTTACACATAGGAGGCAATCCCATGTAGGGACATAAGTGTCTTGACTGCTTTCTTGATTTATCTTTAGTTTTTACTGTCTATCAATTGATCAAACGTATAAGATGATATTATAGTTATTTACTCATATTGATTTATATTATAATTACATTCGTTTTCTTAATTCTAAAAGTAACCATTGTCACTAAGGAAGGATTTTATATGGATATTAGATTTGTAACTTATCAAATGTGCGTAGATTGAATATTGTTCATTGCAATTAATTTTATTTACACAAAACTTGGATATCATTTATATGTGTTTTCTTTTCAAATTTTAGCTAACAATCTAGTTGAACAACGACTAATAAAGTTAAGGAAGTTACAATATTTGAAAGTTACTTCTCTGGATGGACATTAAATCACTTCATTTCCTAATATATGTAGTATTCTTCTCTTAATAGGTAAGATGGATATTTTTATTATTGAAATTATTTCCTTCATTTTCGTGGTTTGAAGAAATGCTTTTATTCCTTTATCTACAAACTTAATTTTGGAATGTATAAACTCTATTTATTATCAGTGTTACAACTTTTACTTCCTAGTAGGCCAATTAGTGAGGCATGACTAGTTGTCCATATAAAAAAAATTGCTAGAATACTTGCATGAGACTATTAGGAAATTATACAATGTAAGTAGTTTAATTTATCCTTTTTTTCATCTACACATAACATGCGACTGTTTTGTAACCTTGTATCCGTATCACTAGAAATATTTGTATTATTTTGATTGACTATTAAAAAAAGTGATACTAAATGCAAAGTCTATTAATTGGTTTATATATGTGCACTTAATGGCTACAAACATGGCTGATAGGAGATCTATGTTGTCTATAATGCTATTTTTAAAATTACTATAGTGATAGCATAGTTCCTTTAGCATAATAAGCTAAAATTATATTACCTATTATGTTCAATGTTGCACTTCTCTTTTAAATATCTCTAATAACAAGTTGAAGGTACTTCATATTTGTCTATCTTTATTTGAAATTTTTTTTTGTATAGCCCATCCATTTTCCTCTGGTCACCTTTATCTAGGACTGCTTAATGTTGGTTTTAACTTTTACTTAGATGTATCACTTAAGATGGTTGACTAATAATTATTGTTTAAATTTTAAGTGGTGACCAATGCATATATTTAAGACTTTGTAATATGTGTTATCTATTTTGCTTAATTTTTAAAATGTAATAATCATTTCATTACATTTTTGTTTTAACTTAGACCTTTTATTATCTAGCAATTCAATGATTTGGCCTAAATTATCTGTTTACACTATTTCAATTAAGCTTATATTGTAGTACGTGCTTGTAAATATGTTGTTGTGTTCAGGTCTCTAATGTCTATGAAAATATTTTTTAATGGTTGCTTTACAGGTTTTAATGGCTCAATATAGATATATAAGGCTTTTTATTGTGGATATATCATGGCGGAGCCCAAATTTAGATATGTTGGTTGGAATATTGCTATATTTGACAATGTTAACATTGACTATGTTAATAATAGACAAATATATAAGATGAGATTATAATTATAGTATGATCAAATTGGCAAGGCATATTATAAAGTACTTGGTTTTAACTATAAAGGGGTTATTGAGAGTTATAGAGTTAAAATGAAAGTTGTATTAAGCTAGCAAACCTTATGCAAATAGCTTACCCAAATTAGGTAAAATTTTCAGGTTGAGTTGAGGCGTGAACTTGAGTGGACCTAGCCTAGTCTATTGTTTATCGAAAAAATGAATAACAGTTAATTTTGTGACAACAACAACAACATTTAATAGAAATCTGTCTGATATATGGAAATTTGGAGGAATTCAATAATACACAGTCTTACCTCTAATTAGTAGAGAGGTTGTTTCCAAATAACCCACATGAAGAAAAAAATAATAATGATAAAAAATAATAATAAGAAAAAGAAGAAGAAATTAACAATATAATGATGATGATGATGATGATGATGAGGATTATTATTATTATTATTATTATTATTATTATTATTATTATTATTATAAAACTTTAAATTACTAAAACAAGTTAGGTAGGTAAAAAAGGCTTAGGCTACAATCCTCCGAGGTAAGTATTGCCTATTTATAAGTTTAGACAAATTACAAAAGAAAAGAGTTAGAGAATTTATCAAAAATACAATGATCTCCTTACGAGGGATCATTTAGTTAGAATCTTGACTTGCCAAAGTTTTTTATTACAGGTATGTCCTTTGTAAATTCCAACATTGTTATATCATTATTGATCACCTCATTTCAATTCTTCTTAGGCCTCCTTTTTTTATCTCTTACAATCTCTAAGTATAATCTTTTTACATCTTTTTACTAAAACGTTTGTGACTCTTATAAATTACGAAAAGTAGAAGAAATTAAAAATTAAAAACTTAAGCATATAATTTTTTTATTAAATTTGAAATAAAATCAAAATAAAAAACTAATGTAAAATCAGATAAATATTTGTTGAGATAGCATAACTAAATAGTCGATACTTCTAATAGATATAAGGTTGTATTATTATTATTATTATTATTATTATTAGTTATAATGATGTACAATATTAATAACGTCAATTTCGTAACCTGTCTGGCACGCTATCGTCAATTTCTGCTCAGTGAAACACTTCCTGCTGTAATTTCGAACTCGTGTCAAGCTCGCAATGTTTCTTCTTAAGGTACTTTCACTTGCTTCTTCACGTTTTCAGGTTGATGCTATTTCCTTTTTGTTTTTCTTTTTCCGTCTTTTGCTTTTTGCTTTCTGTTTTTCAATAGGCTTGGAGAACTACTGCTTTTGGTTGTTATGGGTACCTGAATTTCACCAAATCTGCTTTCCTGTAAGTCAAGTTCCTATCTTGTTATTTATTTTGAAACTTTTTGGTCATTGAAACGATATTGCAGAGATGTTTTCTTTTATATGGTTTTATGGATGCTGATTATTCTGTGGTCATTCATTTCCTTATCTAATAGCGTTTTTTCTTTATATTATTTTCTTTTTTAAAAAAAAAAATTATATTATTTTCTTTACAATTATCTAGGTACTGAAACTGGTAGTACACACAAGATGAAATTGTTTGTTGTGGGTATTTCTTCTCTTTATTCCTAAATGTTTTAAATACTTGTTCAATTTGTAGGGAACACTCCAAAAAGTTCAATCCAGAAGATACAGAGACAAAAATAGAGGGGAAGAATTGTGTGGTAACTGGAGCAAATTCTGGCCTTGGTTATGCAACCGCTGAGGGACTTGCTTCACGGTAATGTTTTTGTCTAAATTCCTGCATTCTTTTGATTTCTTGGATTTTTTAGGTACATTTTTGGATAAACATTAGAATTTAGCGATGATTATCAGAGGTGCAACTGTTTATATGGTATGTCGAAGCAAGGAGAGGGGAGAAGTTGCTCTTTCGGAAATAGTATCTAAAACAGGCAACCAAAACGTTCACTTGGAGGTATGCAACACCTTTATAAATTTCATTTTTTTTTATACCCAGGTGTTCTTGAATAAGGGCGCTCGTATTGCAATCAATGGAAATTGAAATTGGTTGATCCGTAACTGCGGATCTGGTTAATGGGGCTAGCAGACTTGGAATTACCCAGTAACTGCCTTATGCAGTTTGACTTTTATTCAAACAATTTAACCCTGAAATCTCAGATGTTAAATAGAATGTAAGTTACTGAAATGCTGCATGAATTTTCTCCTTATGATATTTTCCAAGTTGTTATTTGAGGTATAAAATGCTCATATGTCCAAAATGCGCCGTGGATGAGCTAAGAAGTGGAATAGGATTTTCTATGGACTGAAACATCATGCGAAGTTGCTTCTTGTCAGTTGATAATTTCAACTTTTATGTCTGGTGCCTAGGTTTCTAAATAGCTGTCCATATACTTGACATTTTATCATACTTTGAATCTCCTTACTGATGAATGAAAGTAACAGGAGGTGATAAATCTCAACTTACTAAAATAGTAGCTATAAATAGAAAAGTCTGACGTAATCGGATAAGAGTAAAAATATACCCTTTAAAGTTCACCAATACAATTGAGTAAGTTAATAGTTATCGCGTAGGAAGTCCAACCTAATATACTTTCTGCCTTTTCTAGTTGTAACTCTTGCATAAGGCTTTCGAGCCTACAACTTGACTTTTTAGGACAGGTTTATAGAGAAAGATTCTGTGAGGTCATCTAAAACTATAAAATTGTCATACCTTTAGAGTCTTTGAGCAAGGACTCTTAGCTTAACTAGAGACAAGAAGAGCCAGACTTTGCAGCTTACCAAGTACTAACAAATCTAGACACCATCAAGTACATCCTTTGGTTATATTTTAATTTTCTTTTATTTATATATTTATTGTAATTTTATTTACAAAATAATTTAACGTACCAGTTTTACTTATTTAATCTTTAACCTACACTACTCTTTTATTGTCACATCTACATGTGGGTTTACTGAAAATAGCCTCTCTACTATGTAGGAGTAGGGCTGTGTACTATTAAACATCGCTTTATTACGGAACTTCAGACTAGGTATGATGATGATATTGGATGTTTATGATGCACTCAAAAGAAGACTAACCTGTCAATTTCAATCCCCATATCAACAGCCATATCTTTAAGCTCTCCCAACAGATTACTCAGATCTAAAAGTGCATCATCTTGCTCTGCCTTTTCTACCTGTTTTCATTATCATGCAATATAGAAAGATATTAGCAACCAAATACTCAAAGTAGCAATAGTTTTATTTTAAGTTTAGGGTCCTATAGGCATTGATTGAAAGAGAGATGAAATAAACAAATGAATACTTAATTCCTAGTAATTTAAGTTTGCTAACAAACGAAGAATCAGTATTTCCTCAGGGACGAAAACAGGCACAAACCTCAACTTTCTGTATGGCATTGGTTGGTTCAAGTAGAACTGCTCGAGAGTCAAACCTTCCTTTGGATGCTGGATTCAAGCCCAACTTCTCTCTCTGCTCCAGATGGCCAACCATTGTTTTTGGTGTATTATAATCTGCCAGAGCAAAAATAAAACAAATGTTAAGAAATAGAAAGCAAAGTTCTAAAAATTTCAATTATGAACTTCTTATTTCTTGGAACAAAGCAGCTTTTATTATTTCCCTCAATAAAACTTTTACCGATAAAATAGGAGGAACAAGCATAAAAGAAATTGAAGACATAAATTGACATGCATTCCGGAGAGGAACTGTGTCAAGTTTTTGCAACATTATGATTTCATTGTATGGTTCAAAAAATGGTTGAACATCTTGATTGAGGCAAATATGCAAACAAAATATACAACCTCTTGCGATGGCAGGGCCAGTTATTGGAAGAGTCTTCTTTGGTGTCCATTTCTTGGAAAATATGCCCCCAAGACTGCCCAAAAGTTTCTCGCCCTGAAATCATTATAAAGAATCCATGAAAATTTTCCATAAGATCCATTAGTTGATATGGAAATCAATGGGAAAGCAGCAATACTGAAAAGGAATGATAAATAAGATACCGTTGGATGGCTATTTCCTTTATATAAAAGGAAATAGTCATGGAAAGACTGCAATATGTTCAAAAGCATTTAAAGGATTCCAACCAATCAGCAAAGGGAAAAGGGAAAACTGTTTCCGTTTAAACTCTTTTTCAGCCCCTCTTAAGATGGGGGCAGGAATCGGAATCAAGTGCCTAAAAACTCAAAGCTACAAAAAGAAAACATGTCTATGAAAAAATACCGAGCATGCTGTAAATGAATCCTAGTTACCTACACCTCTCCCCTAATTTGTACAACTATTAGGAAGTAAGGAATTAAGTATTTGTCTTTATGCTTTTCTTTTCTTCGTCAAGTTCACTGCACTTCAGCAGAATCAAGTAGAAATTTAAAGAGATATGTATGGCATGAAAGATTGACATGGAAGAACCTTCTTGCATTGTGTTTGTACAAATGCATATTTTGCAGACCAGCAAGTACTCGATTTAGTCCTTAAAATAAAATTGAATATATAGTGGAAAGGGGAAAACATGGGGCATAAGATATTCGTAGCACTCAAAGTGAAAAATTTTCTGTATAAATATTAAGAAAAATTACAAAGTTAACAATTCTATATGCTTGAAGATTCGCACCCAAGAAAAAAATCAAGCAGTAGCCCATCACAGGAAACTTGTGACAGTGAATTAAAATTCAGCATATTTCAACAACATATTTAAAAGAATCATTTAGAAGAGCAGTATTGAAATTGTTCATGCGCAATCAATTGGATGGAAAATAAGAGTAGAATGCATTATTCAAATTCCGTGTATACTCTCTTAAGTTATAAACAAACTTCTTAAAAGCTAAACATATAAACTTATGAAAACAGATCATACCCGACTAAGATCATGATCCATTTCAACAGCAATGTTATGCGTCTTGATAATTTGCTCCCCCTGTTGATGCAGTGTAATCAAAGTTTTAGTGGCATCTTCTCTTATTTCCTCTGCAATTTTTAGGCACCCATTAACAGCCTTCGTAGTCTCCTCAGCTTTGCAGACAGCATAATTCTCTAATTCTTGCACCGGTTGGTTTTCTAATCCTCCATCATCGCAGAAATCATTGGTAGACTTGTTTCTTGCAGTTGACTTGAAGGAGTATGAAGATGTAGAGGACATAATTTTTTCATCATCATTATCGAAAGGATTTGTGCTGAAATTTGTTGTTAAAATGTGTTCTGAAGAAGTTTTCTTCGATGGTTTTAGAGTTTCTTCACAATCCAGCTCATCATCAGAATCAAAAGGGTTAGAGGAAGCAGGAAAAGGATATCCAAGATCAACTTTGTTTTGCTTAAGAGCCTTTATGGGAGATTTCTTTATACCCAACATTCTCACTATATGTAAAAAAGCAAAATCCAACCAAGCAACTGAGATTTAATCAACGCAATTCCTGCAGAAAGTTAAGAAAATATGAATATGGGAGATTAAGTCGCATGAAATGCATGTGTATAAGTAAAAATCTGAAATGTTCTACTGCTGCATTCCATGTAGGAGCGTTAAAATTTCAGTACATCGAAACAGCAGATGAGTTTTATTAGATAATAAGACAGAATTGCCACAAGACACAAATATAACAATACCAAACAAGAACAATCTCTATTATTGCAGAAAATAGTACAAATGAGCGATAAAGGAAAATAGATACACTATTAATGTCAAAAGTATCATTCACCAAAGAATGGATAATAAGAACACAGAACTGGTGAAACCAATGTTTACCAAAACCATTTCTTTCTTATTTTATATTTGATTCAACCAAACCAAAGGTATTGTTTTGGAAAAAATTTCGTAAAAGAAACCAAACGTCTCAAGCATAGTAAAAACACAATCATGGTGTGAAAAAGGGAACCCAAGTATATATATCAACCACAGAAGTGTCTCAAACTTCAATTCATTTGACACACTAGGAATTTTTTGAGGTTTTAGTTTTCCCACCAATAAAACAAAAACAGAGCGTGAAATTTCAGTAAAAAAGACTTGGATTCGAAAACGGAAAGGAACTAATCCCACAAAAGCAACATCAAAGAAGTTTGTGAACATATGGCTTCATCAGCTAATCAGAGCAAATGCACGCGAGATAATGCAAGAGACGAAGAGGGAAATAAGGAGTTCAATAACAACAGGAACACTAGAACAAGTTTGTCTAAGTAACATTGAAAGCAACCCAGAAAAAAGTTCCGAGGATCGACAGATAAAATGCTGGAAAAGGAATCTGAGAGGAAGAAAAAAGGACAG
>JANSVB020000059.1:1120384-1130786 GCA_025504935.2 Erythroxylum haughtii
ACACCCTAAACTACCCAATCCTTTGCAATAAATGTCATAAATGCATCAAACAACAATAAATAACACATCCTTCTTAAAAGTTATAGAGAAATTTCATAACTTTCCAACGATGTATAATATGCCATTTTTTGAAGTGGGAGTTGAAAGCTATGAATTTTTGAAAGTTGGGTGCTGTCTAGGATGACAATTTTGGGACAGTAAGTTTGAGTGAGATTTTGACCCTTATAAAGGTAAATTTTGTTTATAAAGTCTTCTTGAAGGTGGAAGTTTATCTTTTTATCTTTTCATTGATATGAAGTATGACATTTTTGGACCATGGAGCTGAAAGATATGATTTTTAGAGGTTATGTTACTGTTTAGGATGATATTTTTCAGGCAGCCACTTTGAGGTAGATTTTGACTCCTTTAAAGGCCGAATTGGTTTTTAAGTCCTTCATGAAAGTTGTAGATATTCTTTTTAACTTTACATTGATACTAAATTTACAAATTTTGGAGTTCTGGGTCAAAAAATACGAATTTTGGAAGTTAGGTAGTCGGAGGAAAAAGGACCAGGAGGTCGCACGCATTGCGAGTGCGACAACACGCATCTGCGTGCATCGCGAGTGCAAGGCCGCGCATTCGCACGCGCTCGCTAGGGCGAGCGTGTCGTGACGGCTACGCGGCCCTTTTCCACCCTTGACCCGACCTCTTTCCACTCTTTTGCTTATAACTTTTTCATCTGACCTTCGATTCACCTGATTTTTGAAGCGTTGGATTCCTAAGACTTTCCTATACCTCTCCCATAAAAATCCATAGTTTTTGAGATTGATTTGAAAAATATGGATTGAATCAAAGTGAGAGGATCGGTTAAAAGGGTATGAGTTGGATAATTTTTCTGAGCGTGCTTCAGTATTTTGGCGATATCTCGATCTGTAGATATCCATTTGAGTTGATTCTTATTTCAAAATAAACTAGAGACATGGAGTTACAACTTATTTGAAGGAATCAATTTTCAATTTAGGACCCAAGACTTTTAAATTTTCAAATATATTCGGAAGTATGTGATTTGAGTATTTTTGTTGAGGTTTGGCTTGGTGGGAAATTCCTCCCTTGTGGGATGCGCGTCCAGATGTCACGTAGGACATCAGGCACGTGACTCGCAGGGGTGGGGTCCCAACAGTCTCTCTATACAACTATCCTTTTATCATTTAAGCTTTGATTATAAACCCCTATTGGTGGAGCTTTTGGAAAAAAAAACTAAAAGCTAGTTATTATAGAAAGCTAAGGTTTTTGAAGAATCATTAGGAAACTATTACTAATCACCAATGTCATTAGAATAGCAAGATCATTATACTCTCTAGTCTAAATAAAGTGAGGTAATTTATTCCTTGATCACAAATTAAATGATACGCATTTCTTTGAGGTTAAAAGAGGAAATTATTATACTTATCCTTTATATCTGCTTATAATTTAGGCTTTCAAAGATCTCCACTCTGGAACAAGTTAATAGAGTTAGGTGTTCTTATAACAAAGCCATGGATTATTCTAAAGATGTCTAACAACATGATATATTCATATGAAGTTTAGGGAATTTCAACTTCGGAAACTATACTAAAGATTGTAACGATTACGTTAGTAACATTCAAGTCATTGATTTGAGAATAGAGGCGAATTACTATACTTGGACAAACAAAAAATAAGGGAGTTAGTTCCTAAGAAAGAAGATTGATAGAGTTCTTATTGATGATCAGTGTTTAAGCTCATTTCCTGAAAGTAAAGTATACTTCAACAACTCATGCTTCATAAATTACTTGCCAGTTGTGAAGATCCTAATAAAATCACTCTTTAGATTTAATAACTACCTGGTAGAGATAGAGGGATTCTACGAAGCAGTGTAAAAAGGTAATAACTTGATGGTTCAAGGAAAAAAGATTTTCATTTAAAAGAGGAAACTAAGTAGAATCAAGAAAGAATTAAAGAACCTCAACTCTTATAAGGTCAGCAATGCTCAACTAAAAATTAAAGAAACCTTGGAGAGATTAAAAATTAAAGCAATATTAGATAGGTTGAAATTAACTTGTCAGTTTCTCATATCCAACTCAAAGAGAAAGTTGCATTACAAGACTATGGTCAAGCACTAATTATGAACATATGCACCAAAGATCAAGAGCCTTATGGTTAAAGGAAGGGGACAAAACTTAAGCTTCTTTCATAAAATAGTGTTATCAAAGAAGAACAACAATATGGTTGCTTCTTTGTTAAATAATGCTAACACATTTATTTTCTTGCAAAAAGATCTTCTTCATAAATCTTACATGTTTTCCATCATTGAGAGCTCCAACTGAGGGATCATCTTACATTCATATTATTTAGTACATGATAAATGAGCTAACTAAATCATAGGATGCTTCTTTATTATTGAAGCCTTTTAACTAGCAAAATGTAGAGGAAGCTTTATTTTCTTTTAGCTCTTATAAGGTATTGGTCCTAAGGGACTCAACATGTTCTTCTTTCAAAAGACTTAGTCAACTATAAAGAGGATTTTATAAAGGCTATTTTTGAGTTCTTTAACAATGGGAGGATGCTAAAAGAGATAAACAAGATATTTATTTGTATTATCTCTAAGAAGAAAGCCCTTAACTCTTTAAAATACTATATACTAATTACTTGTTATAATACCCTCTATAAGGTAACGTCTAAACTCACTATAAATATATTAAAACATATTCTTCCAGCTTATATTGGTGATTTACAAGGTGCCTTTATTAAAGGAAGACACATTGGTGACAACAAATTAGAAGCTCAAGAATTACAACAAGAAGCATGCTAGAAAACTTATGTTAATAATATTGATTTTCAAAAAACTTTTTTTTGTTTACAATGGAAAAACATCAAAATAAAATAAGACTCGCAATCCTGGCCACTCCTAACGCAGCGTGTGAGGATACATCATGCCGATCATATCATGAATGAGTATATCTCGAACAAACAACGGTGGATCTTGAAGATATTGCAATCCAAGTCTTGCCTGAGATGCTAATGTCGCTAGTCGATCTGCACATTGATTGCCTTCCCGATGGATATGTTGGAAATGGACCTCTCACTCACGGTGGACCAAGCCTCGTATACCTGCCACCAAAAGAAATTTGTCAGACAACATACTATAGGAAGCAGAGAGTATATTAATGACCTCTAGCGACTCCACTTCAATTACCACTCTTCGATACCCACGATCCCATGCCAGGGAGAAACCTGAATGGACCCCCCATAGTTCTACTTCCAAGGGCGCTCCCACACCAATATTCTGAAGGAATCCACCACACCAATGTCCCTGATTGGATCGGAGGATTCCTTCAGCTACAGCCAGGTTGGATCCTAGTTTCACTGCACCATCCGTGTTGAGTTTGATCCAACTCTCCAGCGGTTTGTTCTATCCCACAACAACACCCAAAATTAGACTTTGCATTTGGTATTTCATCTTATACACCATCAAAGCTTTTAATTTTCACCTTAACTTCATTGAATGGATATAATAGTGTATTATATGTGTTTCCTTTAGAGTCATTGTCAATGGTAAATCAAAAAGGCTCATTAAAGGAGAAAGAGGGCTTAGGTAAGGAGATCCATCTCCCCTTATCTTTTCACCTTGATTATGGAGATGCTCATCAAGCTTATAAGGCTAGTCACTTCTCAAGATAGGAAATTCAAATTTGACTCCATTTGTAAAAACTGAAATTAATTAGTTTGAAATTTTCTAATGATTTGATCTTATTCTCTAGATTTGAGGATAACTTTTTAACTTTACTTATGTCAGCTCTTCACACTTTCAGGCAAATTTTAAGCCTCTCTATTAATAGGGAGAAAATTTACTTATATCTTTCATTAATTCCCCGTCAGCATGTAGTTTGGTACTCTTCTCTCACAAGTTTAAAGACAAAGTTGCCTTCCTTTAATTACTTAGGGATTCCAATATCTTCTAAAAGACCTACTTACATAGTATTTCAACCCTTAATCAATAAGATTCAATGAAGATTGTCTAAATGGTTTAATAAAAATCTTACATTGGCAGGCAAATACTAACTTATAGTTTTAGTCCTTAACAACATACATATATATCAATCTTTATACCTTATGTTTCTAAGAAATATAGTAAAAACAATTGACAAGATACTTACAAACGTCCTATGGTTAGGAGACTCGATAAAGAAATATATAGCTAAGGTAAAACAGGTTGACATTTGTGTGCCCAGAGGGGAAGAAGGATTAAGGATCTTATTATTAAATCTTACTAATAAAGTATGAATGATAAAGAGATTATGGAGATTTCTGAGTGATAAACAAGCATTACAGGTCAAATGGGCATATGCTTATTACTTGGTGAATGACAGCTTATGGAATATCTAGCCTAAGTCAAGCTCTTTATAGACCACGATCAATATTCTTAAGGTAAGGGAAAAAGATAAGAATGGAGGTCATAAGCAAGTTAAGAAATAGAGTAAATACTTCCTTTTGGTATTAAGACTAAATAAGTGCTACAATTCTTAAGGAATATCATCTCTTCCAATGCCTTTATTAAAGAAGTGTTGGATAATAGACAACTTCATTAAGAGCTGAAGCCTAGATCCCATATCATTGATCAAATCTTTAGTATAATACTGACTCCCAATAAGGAAGACACTACGCAATGGAGCAAAACTAGCTCTCACTCTTATAATAATTCTTCTTGTAAAAACATCTTTAAAGTGTGAGCTCCAAAGTTACCCTAGCATAAACTCCTATGTTTCAAACAAGCTCATCCTACAACCTTATTAATCCTTTGGCTAGCTTTTAAGGGAAATTTAAGTACATTTGACATATTAATGTGGTTCGTTAATATTCCATCCATTTGTTGTATTAATTAGATGTTGAAACTTTAGACCATCTTTTTTTTCAAATGCTAATACCTACATTTCATATAGGTTTATGTTCTTCATTTCTATAATTTAAATCTCCTTCTTGGTACCCAGTATAACCTAATAGAATGGAGTTACCAATACAATCCTGTAAGTTCAAGAGATAGGCTAGTCTTTTTGATTTCCTTAAGCTATATTGTTTATAGCATTTGAAAGGAGCATAATTAAAGATTTTTCCCTGTATAATATATTCATATGAGAATGTTAAAGGAACCCATTGGCAGGATAATAATGAATTTGATAATCCATCAAATCCATCTCTCGTTTATCCTTTTATCATTAACAATTAGAGACTATGAACTTCCTCCTTAAGAGTTAGAAGTTAAATGTCTGATCCTATTCTATCTTAAGTAATGAGTTGAAAAAAATATGGTGACAAATAAGCTATGAAAGACTAAGAGAACCATCTTTTGCTTAACCTAGCAAACAAGAATTCAAAGATGGTAGTTATAATACTAGATGCTTTGGTGATTTAATTTTATTTAGTCTTTTAATTTTTAGGAACTTATGGACTAGCTATTCATGGTTAGATTTTGTCTTGACTTTTTGAGATTGTAATTTTTACTTAGTTTGGATGGACCTCATTTTGAACCTTTTGAAGCTATAATATATATTTTACTTCTAAAAAAACATAATTTTTAAACCATTTTTGACTTAATAAAGCAGTTATTCCCTTACTTCTCAATTAGAAGACCTTATGTAGGAATTACTCTTTACGTTTATATAAAGGATCACAAATTTTGTGAATTTATTCTCAAATCAAGAACAAAGATTTTAAAATATTCCATTCAAACTTCATAGATATTATTAGATGAAATACTATTATTTCATTTTTTGTTAGTAAAACTGTATTTTCTTTTAAATTTTTATTTATAGAACCTAGATACTAAACTTTTTTGAAAAAGTAAATAATTTAGCTTTAAATTTTGGGTGTATATGCATAGAGTTTGCAATAGGCAGTTTAATACAATTTAAACAAATATTTTAAACAAAACTAAATCAAAATTTATTTTTAAAACAAAAACCAAATCATTAAAAAATTTAAATCACACCCAATAAATTTATATGACATATAAAAAATCTCATCAAATATTAACTATATAACAATAAAAATTTGATTACAAATATTAAATTGATAGCTAAGATATTAATTTTGTTTTATTTAATTGAAATAAATTTTCAATTATTTTCTTATACATTCTTGAAAGATTCTCCTTACGTTTGTTATTTATAAACCTAAGTGCAAAAAATTGTTGTGTATTCTTTTAATAGAACATCTAGAATATTTAGTCCTTGTATTAGTTTTTAGATCTTACATAATAAGCAAATTTAATAATTTTGAATTCGACTATTGTGTATTTCATCTAATTATATTATACAGAATTATGATTGTGATGCATGAACTCACATGACCCGTTGCTTGAAGTAGGAGCTTCATTGTTTTCCTCTAAAATTATGTTACTTTCTTGACGGACCATCTGCTCTATTCGTTGAAGTAACAAGTTAAAATCATCTTGGCTCTTGACGAGGCTGAGACGAACGAATCGGCTTTCAGCACCGAACATGACACCTTCCCGGCCGATGATTTTCGAGGCTTTCAGGACATTGTAACAATCCTGATCTTCTTCTTTTTCACATTTTAACCATGCAAACGCTGAAAGCAAGAAACCAAAATGTCGGGTTGTTTATGAAAATTGGTTAGTTTAGCAATTGAGAAAGGAAGGGACCAACGTTGAAGAATGTTGCTTTTATTGGCCCCCCGTGTTCTATAGTTATTTCAAGTTAGTACAAAAATGAAAAACATGTAGACTGAGGTCCATAGTGCTTAATCAAATTAAGTACAAAAACACAGTACTCGAACTAACTCTTAGTGGAGTCTCATCTTTAAAATGGCATTTACTTACCTGGAGAAGCCCCTCTGACTCCTTGGTTAAAGGAACAAAATTGCGGCCCAATATCTTGAAGAGAGAAACGCTTGGACATTGATATAATTCGGTCAATATCTTCCCACCGTTTGCTCATTATCTGGAAACCAAACTCAAATATTTCCCTTCCTTCTCCTTCCTCTATCACCACTTTCAGCAGTTTCAGAACTCTCAACTGGGTTTCTCGAGGCACACCATAAGTACTCAGACTCATGTATGTCAGCATCCTTTGGTACACAGCTTCATCTTTTACTAGTGCCCAACTGCCACAGGAATAAATTAAGCAGTTATAAATTTTTAGTCAATATCATCTCAGCTAATTAAGCCATGACTTGATGCTGCATGCTCATCTCATACATGCTCACAGCCACCAAATTTCGAAGCTATCTTACCCAAATCTGCTGCCAGCATGACCGGTAAGTTTAGAAAGTGTAAATAGCACGAGGTTTTCATCAGCTGGAGCTGGGATGGCTGTAAAATGTGGCCAATAATAGGCAAGATCGTGAATAAAGTGCACTGATTGTCCTTGAAGAACCGCTTTTCTCAATTTACCATCAGGATTGTTTGGTGAAGTCACCAACTCGATGTAACTGTGCAAGGGATCAGAATCGTTCTTCCAAGATGAAGTGTCTCCACTGAACTCAAAATCTTCAGAATCGAAAAGCTCCGTTTGTTCCTTATAAACCTGAATTCAAACAAGTTTAAAAAACATTATAAATAGACAACCTCTTCAATTACAAAACTTGTAGTTTCCTTTAATGATAACAAAACAAAATAAAAGCAATGGGACACTAACTGGATAGTAAGGTGCTGAAGCAACAACCCTCGCCTCGGAAGGATCATCGTCATGGGAAAGGGCATAGACTGCTGCATTGAGGAGTTGAGTAGCCCCAGCACCGAAAATAATGTGTCTTCCACTTGTGTTTGCATTCCTAATTATATCATGTAATTTTAGGATTTGATTCTTGAGCTCTTCTGAGATGAGAGAACCATCATTGAATTCGTAGCTCATTCTATGCCATGCGGGCACCACAATGGTACTGCTCGCCGCATGCTTCATCCAAAATGGCTCCAAGAACATGGGATCGCCGCTGCAGCCAACAAATGTATCATGTTTGTTACTCCAAAGTCAGAAACTTATCTATAACTTTTAACCTTCTTACCTATCTGCATCTACCACACAATCTGGGACGAATTCTGAGCAATCAGGGCCTCTATAGCAATCATTACACTCACAAACAGGTATGCCTTCAACACTTAAACCATCAGGATAGGCTCTTCCATGTCCCGAACATGAGATGGAAGCAACAGCTTCAGCTTCTTCAGCTGCTTCACTTACCCAACTTTGGTCCCAATCCCATCGATCCCGCACTACATATAAAAGGTTTAGACATAGTGAAGAGCCTAGTACAAGTGCATACATCATACTTTTGTGCTTTGCCATCTTTGTTGTATCTCTCCGAACATCATTTTGCAGTCATGAATGATTCACATATAAAGGTGTATATTTAGATCGAGTCGCTAAAATTGACTCCCATAGACAGAACAAATTAGATTTTAAACTGCATCGTACAGACAACTTGATGGATTTTAAAATGCATACGAGACTTTTACATTAGTAGATTATGTGCTAATAATTGATAGCATCTAGGAAAGTGTGTGTTAGTTATCACTGTTTATCGACTAATGAGGTTAAGTGCCCGACTATATGTATGTATAAATTTATATATATATGCCTGTAATCAGCAGTCTCTCTTGGACTCTTTCCTTCTACTTGCAGTAAATTAGTCGGTCACTTAGCCTTATTAGTCATTAAACAAGGATATATAACTACTAACTAGCACATGCTGTCCAAGTAAATAAATATATATAACAAGTTGAAGGGTTCATATTAGTGGGATAATCATTAATATATTGCAAATTGAAAGAAAAAGAGAGGAGATAAAGTTGTTATCATAATTTTGAGAAACTCCTTCATTGTAAGTTTCGGACCTCCACAGCGACCTTTCTGAACAAGGATACAAGCTTTATATTTGAACATAAGAGAGACGACGACAAAAGTTTCGGGAGAAATTATACGAGAGAGATGTGTACAAACCAAATCAACTAGATAAGCTAACCATAATATGTTCATTCCTGACATAGATAATTACAATGTTAGAAAGTGCAAGCAAAGTGATATTGGAAGAATATCGTACTAAGAATCTCCATCTCCGGGTACTTACAATCACAAAAATGTTGATTAGAGGCATTAGGGGTGAGGATGGCGTAAATTACTTCTATTGAAAAAGGACAGGCCCAAATCTAAGTAAGCAAAAAGAGTATCTGCCTTAGGCTTGATCTGTCCTTATTTTGTTTTATTTTATTTTTTATAAAAACTCATTCTTGATATTTATAAAAAACAAAAGAGATAAAAATAAGGGCCCTTCTTTTTACTTTGCCCAGGAATAAAATAGAGATTGCCGGATGCATTTAGAGCAATTAGCTGAGGTATACAAAGTTATAAATAATCTTAGTTATATTCCTGATGGTCAAGCAGGGATGGATTCAAGGGGGGGCTAGCAAGGGTTATAGCCCCTACAAAACTAAATTTTTTTTCAGAATATATATATATATATATATATAGTAAATAGCCCCTAAAAAACTAAAAAAATTTTGTGGTTTAAGTTCCTTGCCCCCCCAAGACTAAAATCCTGGATTCGTCGCTGTCTGCCCCTACGACCCTTCCGCTCCCCATCCCTCTCAAAACTTCCCTCGTGACCCTTTCCTATACGTACCTTTTAAGAACATGCCCCGACACGAAGGGCTTGTCTAACTCTATATTGTCCACTATATCTTCATTATATAAGCCATAAAAAGATCTCTACCATCACCTCTTGATGGCTTGGGTCTTTGTGAGTACCTGTCTTGCTTTATCACATATACAACAGACTTGGTTGAAATCATTCGTTCTATGTGTCCTATCTCATGCTAGCTTGAAAATCTTTTGTGTTCCCTTTAACGTATCCAAATCCCTGTATATAGTCTCATATGCTTCTCCTCTAGCCTCTTTCTTGCCTTATGTTTTGCCAGTCTATACCTTATCTTTTGCCAATCTATACCTTACTCTATTAATTTCCCACTCTGCCTTTGTTATACTTGTTAAAAGATCTTTAAAAGCTCCCGTTTTCACCTTTACTGTCTCCTGAACCTCGCCCGACCACCATTAAGATTCCATCCGCCCTCCCCCTGCCCTTTGGATACCCCTAGGAGTTTTATGGCAGTTTCTTGCACTATGGAGGCTACACCCTTCCACATCCGATTAGCATCCCCACACACAGACCAAGTTGAGTTAGACTTAACTTATGTCCTAAATTGTTCCACCTTGTCCCTTTTTAGCCTCCACCTTCTAATTTTATGAAAATGCTTGGTAAAAAACTGTGACCTCCATCCCTTCATTCCATCCGATGGGCGTTGCTGGTGAATCTTTCCTTGCCGGAGTGCACCTTGTAACACTGCCCAAGATTCCACTTGACCACTAAATGCTTGCTCGACACAGTTACACTC
>JANSVB020000059.1:1130886-1142347 GCA_025504935.2 Erythroxylum haughtii
AGCTGATAGAAATAGCGAAAATAGAAAAAATGTGGGGGAAGGGGGTGGGGAATTCGGTTTTGGACGGAAAAATGAGATTTTCCGATGTTTTTCAAAAATTTATTTTTTATGTCTTCGTTTAAATTATTTTCTAATTATTATTTAATGAGAAAAATATATTTAGATAACACCTTACGTAGGAGCATCCACGTGGCGGTGGACGTGGAGTACACGTCATCTAATCATCGGAGGATCCATACGCTTGATCGCTGCGCAGTCAACCGCCAACAAAACAAATACAAGGTATGAAACGCTTGTTACTACACATCAATTTGCAAACGATTAGTGTTTAAATATTGACAACAAAATAATATCGTTCAAATTGGATAAGCATTGCTTCTGTAAAAAAAACGAAGGGCATTTATCGAATATGGCGTGTAGAAATTCTGGAATTATCTATATTGATTTTTTTTTTATTAACCCACGAAATATTTTAGAAAAAATTCAACTGTAAAAAGATATCTTTAAGTCATCTACCCTCAAACTAATCTCGTATTAACAAAAGACAAGTAATTATACTTGTTAAGTTATAGCATCATAATTATTCCATAGGCTTTCTAGTATTAGCAAATAATTAACAGAGTTGAGAACTTCACTGAATCTGCATCGCGTGACAGAAACTTAAATGATTCTTATATTGCAATCTGTATCCCAATCTTTACGGGATTAAAAACTTTAACTCCCAAATATTTAAAGTTGTGTAGCTGTCCGTCAACTTCAAGGTACATTAGACTAAACGGCAATGATTTAACCTGGCAGGACCAAGTCTGTCCATGATTAGCATCCACGCAAGTCGATATTTTGGGTACGATTTGCTTGACAGAACAGCAAATATATCTGTCCAGGCGTATATTAACTTAAAAACCTGAATAGCAGTTAAAAGATCTGTGTTACAGGTATGAATCTAGAATAAACACGAACAGTTGATGTAAGGATGGATGGAGGAGAGGTGCTTTGATTCAATGGCATGTAATTAATCGTCGTTGTATCTTTCACATCTTCAGTAGCTAGTCCCTCTTCTCATCACTTTCAATTGTACAGTACTATTCCCTACACTACCTTTGTTTTTATAATTCATGGAGGTTTGTCTCCAAGTCCAGCCAATGCTTCCTCTTCTTCTGTTTCTCCTTTTACTAAAGTTTGTGATAACATTTCGTCCATATTCTCCTTATGCTTTTAGGTCAAGGACATTTTTTAACATATTTGATGACAACTCTCTTTGGAACTACTTCCTTGGAGGTTGGCAAGTCCACTTCATTCTTCACAACTGCAAGAGAATTAAGAAAAAAATGAACAGGTTAGGTTCCTATACAGTAAATACAATCACTTTCTTTCTAACAATAAATTACATGTTCAAAACAAATCGCTGTAAAGAGGCACGAGAATAGGCTGTCAATTAGGTGTGAAAGGATCAGGTCGGTATATGATGTAGACAAATAAAAGCCAATGTCATCAAATTGAGACATTTTTAACTCCAACTGTTGAAGCATTACGCAACTTTCTTGTATTTTAGTGGGCGATACCTCTTATAGTTCCTAGTTATAACAATTATTATTTTTATCTCTTTGATTCCAATAATCTCAAGTTGAAAATTGAATAATATAGAAGAATACGTCTTCGTCTGTTCTAAATAGTGGAGGCTTGAACACACATTATGCTTTTTGTTTATTCAGAAATAACTTCCTTTGTTCACCAATGAAGTGCTAGTTTTTATTTTTTGTTTCTGGCTGCCCACGAAATGTCTTAGGTGAATTTTAATTATGGAAAGGTATCTTTCAGTCATTCATATTTAAATTAATCCTCACTCGAGTCAGATAAATCTTTTGCAGAAGGCAAAGCTCTAATTTTAAGTTTTAAACAGCTGCATACATGAGAAAGGTTCAAACTCACAATCTCACTTAAGCCAAAAGAGCCTCTTACTAACTCACCTTTACCTTGAAGTTAGTTTTTACTAAAAAATAAGAAGTAGATATCCAAGAATGGCAGCAAGGAGAGACAAACTGCTAGTCCTAAGTCCACTCCTACCTTTCTTATAAAGAGCAATAAAAGAATTTTTACTTTATTTCTTTTTAGTTTTTATAAATATCTATTTTTAATATTCATAAAAATAAAAATAGACAAATTAAACGTTTTTTTTTACTCAAGCTTATAACAGTATGATAAATGGGCTTTACAAAAT
This sequence comes from Erythroxylum haughtii, assembly GCA_025504935.2. Classification (NCBI taxonomy): domain Eukaryota; kingdom Viridiplantae; phylum Streptophyta; class Magnoliopsida; order Malpighiales; family Erythroxylaceae; genus Erythroxylum; species Erythroxylum haughtii. Next base: position 1,133,105 of record JANSVB020000059.1, read on the forward strand.
GCTAAGAAAAAAGGAGAAGAAAGCACGATGAAATCGTTGTGCCCTGGGTTGGTGTGCATCTTTGACAACGAGGAGGATCAATTGGTTCAAATTTTTCACTTAAGACTCTCCTCTTAAAGGGGGTCTTGAGTTCGAGTCACGTTAAAGGAGGGGAAATAGATATGTTCCTATTGATGATCCTCTAGCCCCCTGGGTAAAGCTCCTTGATCGGATCAATTATGGACGCCTCGCTTCTAGCGGCAGTGTGGGAGTTGGAGCTACTAGGGAACCTGGGGGCTGATGGGAACCTGATGCTGAGCAGCGGGGAGCCAGTGATCAATCATCAGTTGAACAATCTAGAGTGTGTGAAGACTCCTTTGTGCGCAGAAGTGTATAGGCTACGTAAGAACCTGAGGGATCTTGGAGTTCCAGATTTATATCCTCTAAGCTCTTGAGGTGGGGTCGTAGGGGCTTAGGAAGTCTGGCTAAGCTAGGATACCCAATATAATAAAAAAAAGATTAGGTACAAGTTAATTATTTTAATATTTTGTAGGAAATCATCAAAGAAGAAGAAAAGGGCCATGGCAAATAAGGATGAAGGTGAGAGTAAAGAAGAGGATCCAAATAAGAGATGATAACCCCATATAAGACACTCTTAGCGATGACGAAAAAGGCAGAAGCCCAATCACTTTGACAAATAACAAGTTTGAGGGAAAATTTTGGCTAATAGAGTAATAAATAAGCATCCATTATGAGGCAACTCAACCACTATTTAATTTTTTTAGATACTATTTTTAGTTTTTTGGTATTTTATTTTGGATTTATCTTATATATAATGATGAATTAGTTTATATCCCACTTCTAATACATGGTGTTTGGTATATTTTATGTTTTTATGGTGTTTTTGTAGTTAAGAATGTAACTAAAAGGTACGTTTGAGCTTAAAAAGAGGTTTTGAACAAATTTAGGGATGAAATACTAAAGAAACAAATCAAAGGAGAGCAAAAAATCAGGTGCACTTGAAAATTATTTGTTTAATAGGGTATGGGACATGCGTATTCCACACTTTTTATTACTAACCTATATATTAACCTAATTTTTCCATATTACCTCATGGCCTAGTTCATGTCATTTTTAGGACTTGAAGACAATAGGATCCACACCTAGAGACACGCATATGTCCCTAACCATAAAATTAGAGAACTTGTCTAAACAATTCCATGGTTTAGGTCATGCCTATGTCCCAAATAATGTCCTTAAATTTGAAACCCATAATTACCCATAGTCTATACCACACTACCACAGTCATGTCATAAATTGTATTACTAATTTTTTTTATAAAAAACCCCTTATTGCGGTAAAATACCCTACTTCGACCTCTCGCTTATTTTCTCTTAAATTATCTCAGATCCTACAACCACCCACTAACCAGATCTACTTCCTATGCAAAATGCATCAAGTTTTCGACTTTTTCTCGTCACTTTTCAAGAATATTCACCAAAATTTTCACTCTCAAACCTCAAATTTTTAGATTTTAAGACTCCAAAACCCATCTTGTGGGCCTTTTGTTTTCCACATCTCCCTTACCTACTTTTGCTTCAAAAACTAAAAAATGTCACAAAAATGAGTTCACAAGCATCTATAAGCAATAGGATGAAGACCAGATCAATTCAAAGTGGGCTAACCAATTTAGCCCACACACAAGAGATAGATAACAGTAAGTACCTAATTTTCACCTTTAAGAAAGAATATTTCACAAAAGATACGTGTATCTCAAAACTCGACCTTCCAACTCTAATAGTAGTATGGATTCGAATGCCTTTGATATGATAGGATTAATCAGCCTATGCCACCCAGCATTTCTTTCTGTGATTCGTTCAACGTAACAGATGTGAGAGGAGGAGAGGAAACACACAACCTTGAAGAGCGCGTCCATGGAGCATTCCGCTACTAAGACTGTGTCTACCAGTAATATTTCTTACTTGCGTAACTCAATTGTTTCCAAATTCCAGAAACTGTCTATTATTCGTGAAAAAGTACATTACATTTTTACCATCGAATCTTTCTTCTTTCCTGGGTCTTTCTCATCGTTTGGGATGTTGTTTCTAACCACATGAGGAAAAGGCTTGAATGGGTTGTTTCTATTTCACCAAAAAGATCACACTCTTAACTTATTAAAGCGTCTACAAACGCCTTGCGGATTCGGTTTTTTAATTTATAAACAACGAAAGTGGATGCACCTTCTGAAGGAAATAGCTGTTGAAGACTGTGAGGGGTCTATGGATGATTCAATTTCTATCAGATTTATTTTCCATAATGTGTTCTTTATCAATTTCAATTGCTTGCTTATTTTTTGTTTTTCTATTCTGTAAACTACTTAATCCAAGTATGTGTGTGTGTGTGTGTATATCTCGATTACAGATTCATGGGAGGATAAGAAGCGAATGCCTCAAAGGGATCCAGTAAAGTTTTTTGCATCAGTCAATACAGAAGATGACAATTCCGTTGATTTTCTTCGTGCTTTTTGGGGTAGGCTTATGGTTCCACATTCGGTTACATTTGCGTAAACAATATGAATTCTAATATAACTTTTAAGTAAACTAAACAAAATTCGAAATTTATGTATAAAGCGAGTGGCGTGAATGGGAAATTTTGAGAAATAATAGTGATCTGGATAAACTTTTTTGTACATCGCATTTGTTTTTCCAAATAATTCAACTTGCGATACCATGGTTATCTACAAATTCATACTGTATAAAAGCATAATTTGGCTTTTGTAGTTTATTTCGATTATGTTTTGTGGTTAATCTAAAGTCAGTCCTTTCTTGCTTCCTTAAAAGACCTTGGATCTCAAAAGTGGGGAGCGCTACACTTTGCATTATGGTAGTACATAACTTCCAGAAACAATTTTTTTATCGCCTTGACAAGTTATATTCAGTTGTCTTATAAATAAATTTTCCAACATATTCGAGGTGGTTATGGTTTGCTAGCAAATCTGCTAACATAGCCTATTTGTGCTATAGGCTTAATGCTTGCCTAGTTTGGCACTATATTCGAACTGTTAATGCTAAATTCGTGAACCTAGTAGACTTCCTAAGCTTGAAAGATATCCTGATTGCAGATGTTAACTAGTTGGTTCAGGTTTTTATTTTCCTTTGTTGAGCATCTAAGTTTGAAATGTGTCTAGTGAAAAGTAATGAATTTATGATAACCAAAAACATTTAAGCAGTAAAAAGAACTGAAATTCATTCTTAGTTTGTAGTAGATATTGTTTAATCTTTGGCATTGGTTTTGCAGAAGGCTTCATAGCTGGAGGTGCTGCTGGTCTAGCTGCAGAAGCTGCTTTATACCCAATCGATACAATAAAAACTCGACTACAGGCTAGTCTTCCATAATGTTGCATTTTACTCTAACTTTGGCACCTATTATCAGCATAAAGTCTCTTGTTACACTTCAGTAATGGATGCATGAAGTGTATAGTCATCTTGCTGTTTTTTCTATATGATTTTACAAGTATCAAGGTCTTAGTGACCTCAATGGAGATGGTTGTTCTCAATAATATGAAAGAAACCATCATTGGTCATCTATGCTAATTTTGCACTTGCTTTTTTGCGTTTTGGATCACTACTTCACATTCTGTCTGATATAACTTGTTATCTTTGTCATTACTATTCCTTTTAAAAGAAAGCAATGGGAACAGTGAAAGATTTCACTGGTTTTTTTCCATCCAGTTTGTGAAGCTGACTTACTTGTCATTCAGTATTAAACTTGTCAAGTTTTAGTGACTAACTGACTATCCAATATGCTCCATAATTGAAAGTTCTTGCTTGCCTTTTAGGCAGCCCATGGTGAAGGAAAGATTATTCTGAAGGGCCTCTATTCTGGATTGGCGGGAAATCTTATTGGAATTCTGCCGTGAGTGCTTCTTCTCCATATATCCTCTAACTCTATCCTAATCAGAGTGCTGATATAATCAAGAATGAGAATCCTATAACAATAGAATAGATACTAATGTAGGAAGACTTTTCAGTTCACCAGGCACTTATTGTGAGATTAGTTTCCGATAGTGGGAATTCACTCCTTCTTGCCTCCCTTAGTCCATTTTTCCAACATTTGATTTGAACTTGTTTTCTAATCAAAACTTACGGTCATGCTTAGTGTTTGGTAAATGCTACGTGGAGCAACGACAGAAAATGGTTGAAAATGTTGCATCTTGAATTCTAGACTCATTCATTTCATTGTTCTATTTTATAGATTCCTAGCTTATTTTTCGTTTCAAGTTTGCATTGTTACTCTTGAAGAAGATCAAAAACTGTTTTTTTTTTTTTTGAATAGCCTGCAGTTCATATGTTTAAATTTATTTGCAGGGCATCTGCTATTTATGTTGGCATATATGAGCCTATAAAGCAGAAATTGTTAAAGGCAATACCCGAAAACCTTAGTGCCTTTGCCCATCTGGTAAGGTTCTACAATTAAATGATTGAAAATGCTGAATTAATAGATCTGGTTCTCTGTTAACATTCCATCCTCTCCTCAGCCCATTCCGATCAAGCCCATTAAAGTGTATACCCGTAGAAATAAGTTGGGACAGGGGAGTGAGAATATTGCTGCCATGTAGGCAAAGGTTGTTAGGAGGTAGTTATGGAGAGAGGGGAATATTAGCAAGAGAATGAGGGTAGAATGATTACCAATCGGTATTGTTAGGAATTTGGCCTGGATTTCCAGGAGGGGGAGCTTGCTCCAGCAGTAAACTATCTAATTGTACCGATATATCATCAATACAAAGCAATCTCTATAGAGGTTCCTAACATTCTCTGATTTGATCGTTCTGCTTATCTTTAGTCCTGCTACCTCTCTTTAGCTTCCAGTTCCTGCTTAAGTGTGATTATTGTCTCATGGTTATATCAACTTGGATGAACATCTGGCAATGCCCTAGAAAAGTCCCTTCAATATGTACAGCACTGTGTCATTTTTTATAGAGACAAATACTACATAAGTCATGTTTTGCTATCCACCTGTGCAGCATATTGCCACCCTCTTTCTTTCAAGTTGAGAGAGACTATTCATGTAACAAGTACTGGATACATAATTCTTATTTTAATAGGTTTCAGGACTTCATTCAGACTGCAGGTGCAATTGGAGGTGCTGCTTCTTCTCTTGTTCGTGTTCCAACAGAGGTAATTTGCTACTTTTTATGTATCTTCTGCTGATTTAATTAAGGTGTTCCTTACTAGACGTTCTTCAGGTTGTTAAGCAAAGGATGCAAACTGGACAGTTTCATTCAGCCTCTGATTCTGTCCGTCTTATTATTACTAAGGAGGGATTTGGAGGTCTCTATGCGGTAGGCAACACACTCCTTCAAAATACATATGCTGTGCCTCTCCTGGACAGAATGAAAATTTCTGATGTTGTCGACAGCTTCTTTTGCTTTCACCTTCCTGCATGAGTCTTTTCATTTTTACATGCTGATGTTGATTTGTCAATGTCATGAGTTCTATATGTTCGTCCCTATTATGTTTTATTCGTTCACTTCATGAATTGCAGGGTTATGGATCATTCTTATTGCGAGATTTGCCATTTGATGCTGTCCAATTTTGTATCTATGAGCAGCTCTTAATGGGATATAAGCTAGCGGTAAACTAGCATATGTTATTTTTCATTGCTACCATTGACATATGCATTCCAGTATGGAGGATATTTTACATGGATTTTGAGCTTGAGGGAGTAGCATAGTGGCTAGCACTCCCTGCCAAATGCTATAGGTCACGGGTTAGAGTCTTCGCCTGGGCAAGATGGGGTGTGGGAAAGAGTTTCTGACAGACCAAAAAATAAAAAGCAAAAGATATTTTCTACCTTCTGAATTAGAAAAACTGGTTTGAGAAAAGAAACTAACACAGAAACACAAAAAGCTTTTGCACAGTTCAAACCTAGTTGTCTAACAAGGATACAACTGGGAACAAATATTCAATTACTTCCTAGGGACACAGAATATTTATGCAAAGCTTTTAATGGCTGCGCTTCATTCTAGGATTATTTAGATAAATTAAAAAGCCACAGAGAACCCATCCGGCCCTGGAGTAGACTTTTCCTTCTATCCTTCTACCTATTTGACCAGACATATTATTTTAGAATCATTAGGAAAGAAACAAGTGAAAGTCACAGTATTTACTCCATGTCTTGGTTGGTTCAGTCATCTGTGCAAGATATGACTCTTTTACAATATTCTGCAGGCAAGACGAGATCTGAAAGATCCAGAGATTGCTATACTCGGGGCATTTGCTGGTAATGCAATAATATTCATAGTTTTTCGATTCATTTTGCTGTTATCCTTGAAATTGCAAGTCTGATCTGGACTTTCGACCTCAATAGTAATGCAGGATTGCCTTAATTATGAGCCAGCCAGAGGTTATGCTGTATGCATATTTCCTTTTTAACTGGGGAACTTTAGTCGAAGATCCCTTGTGACCTTTATCTATCTCTGTTTGATTCTTCTTTTTTGTGATGGATTCAACCATTCTCCAAACTATAGATATCTGAGATTAGTGCACATCTCATCTGGGGTTTATTTAGCTTGCATAATGGTAAGGAGTAAATTAGTCACAAAATAAATATGATTGTTGATGAAAAATATGTCGCAAATAGTATCTACATACGAGGGCACAAAAATTTTCAAGTGACACATGCGCATACTTTTTGGATTTTGAAATGCCATTAGTAGGGAATATCATTGGTAAGCAAATTTCTAGGAACACTAAAAGGTTTAATTATTTAATTTCTGTTTTTTTTTCTCTTTTGTAAACAGTTTCATGTTCATTAACATTAGCATTACATGGACTACAAACTGAAAACTTAGAAGGGGAATAATTGTCAATCTGTCTATTTTCTTGCAAGCTGAAAGGCACCATACAAACAGACATCAGCATTATGCATATTGTTAATAGATATTAATCTCCTGAGCTGTGACACTAAATTGTATGAATAAAATGTTGCAACTACATAAAGTATCTACTGTAGTTGCAAAAGTTATGTGCTTTTGGAGTTCAAAAATAAATAAATCTTGCAATCTTCAACTGCTTAATCATGGAAATGACAAGTTGAAACTTGAGACGCGTGTACATATATATCACGTGTAATGGGTCCATCTTCTACAATCCTGAAGAGACTGTTTCTTAATACCTAGGAAAGCACAAGTCTCGGCCCACAAGATTTAACTGCAGTTTATTGGGAGGTACTCTTACCTCCTTGCCACCAGCATAATAGCGTAACGGCTAATCTCGAGAGTTCAAACTCAGGGCTCAACTTTGACAATATTGCACTTTGACCATACTGTAATATAAGTACTATACTTTGGGATGATAAGTGACTATTCTCAATGCTGAATGCATAGTCTGGAGAGATTTTCTGCCTGAGAGCAAGTTGATCATTTGGAAAATGGAGTACTTGGAGAAAGAAATTCCTGAAGTATTCTAGAGTCTGGATGCCTGTGCTGTGCTGGCATGAGTCCATAGACAGATTGATGACATGATTCTCTAATTCTTGCTTCAGTTCATTCTAATTTAATGAGCTAGAAGTCAAGTATTTTAATATGTTACTCTTTTTTTTTTTTTAATACTCATGTATTACATAAATTTGAACTTGACTAAAGTATGAGAACCATCGCAACATATGTGATTCAGGTGCAATAGCTGGAGCTTTAACTAATCCTCTAGATGTGGTGAAAACTAGATTAATGGTTCAGGTATAGATAACATTTTCTACTTGCCTTTTTGTTTTCTTTTCAATCATTTGTAGAAATGATTCTGTTCTCTTTTTGTGTTGGCAATATCTGTATCTCTGTTTTTTCACTTCATTTCATTTCTCTCTCAATTCGCAGGGATCAACAAACCACTACAAAAGCACTTTTGATTGTGTTAGGACTATAATAAAAGATGAAGGAAGTCATGCTCTTCTAAAGGTGTACTTCTAAGCAGTAGTTAAGCTAATCAAAGCGAAACTACTGTTACTCCTATTTGGTTGTGAATGAGTTGCAAGAATATGTTTGCTTTTACCTCATGGAATTATTTGGCTACAGGCTCGAACTTGGGCATTTGGCTGTGACCAAGAGAAAAGGATGTTGCATGGGCATAAGTCACTTTAAATTTAGTTTTCCCCCTGATCTGCATATGCTATGCTTTCCTTATATTTGTACTTGTGAAGATTCTAGTATGCACCAAGTCAGCCCTTTACTATTATTATCCTACTGGATCCCAGTTTGCACCTTGTTCACATACGTATGTCTTGTCACTGTTCCTGAGCTGTCTTTGGTTGTTGCTGTGCATGATTACTATCAGTTCTTTTGCTGTTAATCTCCAAGTTTATCAAACTTCTCCTGGCAATTGTTAAATGATAGGTAATAAACACACATCCTGCAAGAAATGATAGATTATAGAAAGCAAGAAGATGGCACAAATTTTGTTTCAAGTTCGAACTTCTGGTCTTGTATTAAATGGGTATCATGGAAGCCATGTAGATCAGTGCTTGGATGAGAGTACTATGGTGTCCTTCTCTCAAATAGTTAGATGAAGTTGTCTCCTCTAATTTGCTGCAGGGAATTGGGCCAAGAGTAATATGGCTTGGAATTGGAGGTTCAATCTTCTTTGGGGTCCTTGAAAAGACGAAACAGGTACTTTATCAACAGCGCAGAGAGGCGGAGAGGCGGAGAGGTCACACTCTTTCAAACAAAGTTAACTGAGGAATTGTGTTTCATTTGCAACCTGACATTTGATATACATTCTTGAAAATTATAAAAGATGTAGCAACGAGATTGAAAGCATTTTAGTTTCTTTGGTTTCTGATTTTCTGCGCTGATTATTTTTTGCTTTCAACCACACCCTATGTAATGAGAACAGCCATGGTGGTTTACTGGTTTAAGTAGGAATTTGTCATTTTGGAAATCAGGTCTGGATGGATCTAGTTCTTGTATTCACCATTAGTAGTGGAAATGTTACTTTAAGACCTCTGGTAATGAGGCCTTATCTTTAGCTCACATAGAAGGTTCCCAAGCTTTAGTTTCCTTTTAGAGTGAGCTCCGGAGTTGCTATCTTTAAACAAGCCAAACAGCTTATCATGTGTTTGTTTAGCTTTTTGACTATCTTGAAAAGCTATTGATGTATTTGACAAATGTTTTATTGGTTAGTTTATTTAACCCCAACAATATAGAAATCAGACCCGATAGGAGTACTGATAACATATATGCAAGATACCCATACCTCGATGACCTAAACA
>JANSVB020000059.1:1158617-1182674 GCA_025504935.2 Erythroxylum haughtii
GAGGGGCTGTTTGAGGTGAGAGAGGCTACTTGAGGTGAAGAGATATATGGTAGGGCTAGATGGGTATTATTGGAATGATATTTTTAACGTTTAAAAAAAGAATTAAAATCTCAGTTTGTAATTCAATTCTGATGTTTTTTCAAGTGAATTCAATTTATAAAGGATGATAGAGCTCAATTCATATATGAATTGAACCCATTCTTTTTTTTTTTTGTTTCCAAACACTTGAATTGAATTCAATGCTGTAATTGAATTCAATTAAAGTGTTTGGAAATTAAAAAATAGGGTGGATTCAATTCATACAATTTCAAACACCCAATTAATTTATGAGTTCTGGTACTCATCTATGCCACTTAGGAAAATGTTTACACAGTGTTACATTTGATCTATTTTATATGGACAAAGACTTTTAATTGAATAATAATTTTTTAAAATATATCCTAATTTAATTAAAATGACTTTTACAAATTACAACACTTAACTCTAGATAAACTAAAGATTACCAAATGGATAAGCTTTAATATGTTAATATGTTTCACATTTTTACTAATTATAGACAGAATATCATAAAAGAATATAAAATATTGAAATATGATATTGTAATAAAAGGGGAAACTAATAATTATATAAATAATTGTATACGATTAATCTTGATAAAAATATATTTAATGTTTATTTATAACTGATGTGGTAAATTTCTAATAAATAATATTTTATAAATAATAAAAATTTAATATTTATATGTTATATTAAAAATATTTAAAAAATTGTAATTAAGTTAAGATAGATAATTCGATTAAAAACGAAGGGGAAGAGAGGGTTGTGTCTCCTTTTCATAATGAGCAAATAGAATGAACATTTAACATAAAAGAATATTCAGCTGTTAGAGTGAGATCTACACCTTTTAATGCTTTATTTATGGTTTTACGACTTTGTTTTGCTTACATGTGTAAATCTCAAATTTGGACCTGGTTCGTTCACCTTAGACTGGGGCGGGGCAAAGTTTGTTGAACCTGAACATAAGTGTCATAAAGAATCCTAAGAAATCTCGACCGTCGGATTATACTCCAGCTGCAGAAGCCTCCAGTGGATCAGACAAATCGAACTTGCGTGCCACCTCCCAGCCATTCCTGTATGTGCGGTCCTACCAGGAAAAACTATTGGGTAAGATAGCGCAGGTGAAGGATACCCCAAAGGAAGCTCTTCTCGATCTCTTAGCTATTAAGATCATGACGATGAGTTTTCAAAATGATGAAACCCAGTGTCCCGAATTCACTATTGATTCCACGTTCAAACACCAACTAGTGTCTGCATGGCAGCAAGCTCTCGTTGTCAAAGTGCTGGGTCGCTCCATCAGATACAAGGTTCTCTACACCAAAATCCATCAATTGTGGAAACCAAAGGAAGACCTCAATGTTTTGGATCTTGGTTCTGCTTACTTTCTTATTAAGTTTACTACTGATGAGGACCGCAACAACGGGTTGGCTAATGGACCATGGATGATCCAGGGTCATTATCTCATGGTGAGACCCTGGACACCGGAGTTCCACCCTTCCGCCTCCTCCCTACACAAGCTCCTCACCTGGTTTAGGTTTTGTACGACACCCGTGGTCAGTTTGCTCGCATATGCGTCGAGGTTGATCTCTAATGTTACCGAATGATCATACACGAAAACTACAACCAAAAGCTACTAGAAATTTAGAGAGAGAAATCAGATGAGAACATGGGCAAACAGAGCAATTTTTGAAGACTCAACAACACGTTGAGATTTCTTCTAATTGTATTCAGAATCAAAGTACACAATACACACTCTTATTTTCTATGGATTTACAGTATTTATAACACTCAATTTACAACTGTCAATAACCAACTTTTCTTGAGTTTCTTTAGCTCGGTTCTTGTACGTTGAATGCATAGCTATGCATGGTCATCCACCTGAACTTCTGAGGCATCTCTAACATTTTTTTCCCAACTATTATCAATTAATAGCCCTAATCGTTGAAGGCAAACTTAGTTATAGCCTTCCATTCTCACAAATCCGTCATAATTCTTGATAAAAAATCAATTGAAAAGCAAACTTTCCACCATTAGATGTTTTCCCCTTTTTAAAATACAGATATTAAATCACATTCTTCCAGTACATATGATGTTGCGCCATAAAGGACCTGGAAAGAAGTTTTATAGTTTCATCTTAATTTCCTTCTATAGAAGAAGGGAGATCAAAAAGAAATGAAGGAGTAAAAGTTTGTCCCTTTCTCCACAAATAACTGCGTCTTCTATCTTTACAAATTTAGAGTAATATAGTTGCTCCCAAATACAATCTTTATGAATACGCCAACCCAGAAATAGTTTAACTTACTATTCAACACATGAAACCTATTAACTCATCAACCCAGGATATTACCAGCATATCAGACCCAGTGGAACCGAATGCTGTTTCAGACCCATATTACCTTCATCCTAAAGAGAACCCAGTTTTAATTCTCGTCTCTCTACGTTTGAACGGAACTAATTTTCATTCCTGGAATCATGCCGTGTATATGGGCTCTCCAATCCAAGACTAAGCTAGTCCAAAGTTTGATTTGGTTCGGTACTGCAACATAAGTGTATGCTGATCTCACAGACCGATTTGGAAGAGGAGTTTCCGCAGGATATCAGACCTTTAGGAGATGATCTTTTTACTAAATCAAGGTATTATCTCAGTAAATGACTATTTCACCAAGTTTAAAGTTATTTAGGATGAGTTAACTCAATTTCGAATATTGCAATTGTTATCTATCTTGTGAAACTATCCAGGTACAGAATGACCAAGTTATCAAGTTTTTACTGAGAATTTTTCAACCATTAAGTCCCAGATCTTGTCGATATATTTGTTGCCCATAATAAGTAGGGTCTTACTTTCGGCTTTGCAATATGAGAGGTAAATGACCGATCCACCCAGTTCTATTAAGGTGCACCAATATGCTGTTTTTGGTACTCAGGATACTAATCCTCCAACTTCTCTTAAGACAAATGATTCTATGGTATTTGAAGCTCCAGAGAGTAAGAATTTTAAGAAACATGGTTTTGAACGTCCAATTTGTACGCACTGCAACTTACCCGGTCACACTATTGATAAGTGTTATAAGCTGCATGGTTATCCACATGGACATAAATCCAGGACTCATGGCAATCTTGTTTCTTCCGGTAATGCACTTGTAATAGCTAGAAGTACTGGTAATACATGGACTTTTGCTGCTAAAGCTGTTAAGTCACAATAGTTATCTTCTAGTACGTCGCAAATTCATTTGATGTTGTAATGATCGCAAGGCAGAGCAAGTTTAAATCACGAGCTAAGTGCTACCCACCTGGAATAAAAGGCTATCAATTGTATAACTTGCAAACACATCAAACCTTTTATTCTTGGGATTTAGTTTTCTACCAAACCATATTTCCTTTTCAGACCATCTCACCTGATACATCACATAACACATATTCTAGTTTTGGATGCAGATTTAAACCCTCTTTATGATGAGTCCTATGATACCAAAAACACCATAACTCCTCTACTCTAAGAGGAAACATATATGGCCAACCAAACACAAGTTTCATATGCTTTACTTAGTCCCTCAATACCATTGCAGATCAAATAGAACACACAGATCTCTTTATTTGAAAGATTATAAATATTATAGATGAAGCACTTAGCAATCTCACTAATTCTCTACTGGACTGGTCAATTATCATAAACATTTATATCCCTTGTCCTAAGTTCTTTTCTATCAAAATCTTGGTTCCTCTCATTGTGCTTTTACAATGTCCATTGATCAGACTCATGAGCTAGATCACAATGCTAGAGAAATGCCATGTACGATGAAATATTAGCCCTTCTTTCGAATGAATATAGGACACAGTGACTTTTCCTAAAGGGAAAGTTCCAATAGTATGTAGGGGTTATAGAAAATTAAACATAATGTTGATAGGAGAGAGGCATAAGAAAAGACTTATAGCGAAAGGATACACCTAAGCATTTGGTCTAAACTATCTTAATAACTTTTCTCCAATTGTAAAACTCACATATGCGAGGATACTCCTATCAATTGCAACTATTAACAGTTGGGAATTACAATATCTTGATGTATGTAATGCCTTTTGTAGGAAAAAGTGTGACTGCCGTGTATTTTACCTTTGTTTATGTTACATATAAATAGGAGTACAATAGTATCTATACTAGGAAAGTATCATATACAAATCAAATCCTAACTATCTCCTAATTTTATTTACTTTGACTAAATCTCCCCTAATTTCTCTCTTAACATGTTAGGAACAATTTCAGCCTAGTTAGCAGCCCCTTGATTCTACTTTCGCTAATTTCTCCTTTTCAACACTCCCCCTCAAACTAGCTTTTAAATGTCTTCTATAGCCAGCTTGCTTATTAGAAGATCAAACTATATCTTTTGTAGTCCCCTAGTGAGTATATCAACTGTTTGTTCACTAGTTGGTATATAAGTAACACAAATTAAGCCACTCTCAAGTTTTTTTTTTATATAAAATGTCTGTCCACTTTGAAGTGCTTGGTTCTATCATGTTGAACTAGGTTGTATGCAATCAAAACGACAACCTTGTTTTTGTAATAGACTTTCGTATGAAGTGACACAGGAATCTTCAGATCTTGTAGTAACCTCTTGATCCACATTCCTTCACAAATCCAATGTGTGAGAGACCTAAACTCAACTTCAACATTACTTCGAGCTATTACATTCTATTTTTTACTCCACTAGGTGACAAGATTTCCCCCAACAAAAGTACAACATCCTGATGTTGATTTTCTATAAAAAATGTTACCTGCCCAATCAACATCTGTATAGATTTCAACCTGTATATTGTTACGTTTTTTAAACATCAAGCTTCTTCCAAGTGTCTCTTTTAGATGCCTTAGTATTTTGTAGGCAACTTTAAAGTGCTCTTCACCCAGTGAGTGCATAAACTGACTTATCATACTTACAATAAATGCTATGTCAGGCCGAGTGTGTGATAGATATATCAGTCTTCCCACTAGTTGTTGAAAATTTTCCCTATCAATCACATCTTCATCCTTAGCGGAACTAAGTTTGAGGTTAGCCTTAATTGGAGTTTCTGCCATCTTACATCCCAATAGCCCGATTTCTCCAAGTAAATCAAGGATATACTTCCTCTGATTCATAAAAATTCCTTCTTTTGATCTTGAAAATTTCATTCCAAGAAAATATTTCAATGCTCCCTGGTCTTAATTTCAAACTCCTCTGCTAGCTTCCTTTTCATCATTGCAAGAGACAATTAGATTTGCAATTTTTCTTATCTTAGAATGCTTGTAAAATAAAGTGTCATATGCTTAAATTTGATGAAAGCCATAGATTTTCACTACCTTCCCAAACCTTCCGACCTATGCCCGTAGAGATTGTTTCATGTCATATAAAGCCTTCTTGAGTCTACATACCCTATTTTGGCCAAAAAATTTGTCAAAACCTAGTGGTGGACACATAAACACTCCTTCTTCCAAATCACCATTTAAAAAGGCATTCTTTACATCTAATTTATTTAAGATCCAGTTGAAGTTAACTGTAAGAAACACTAAAAGTTGAATAGAGTTACACATAAACACTCCTTCTTCCTAAGCACCATTTAAAAAGGCATTCTTCACATCTAACTGATTTAAGGTCCAGTTGAAGTTAACTGTAAGAAACACTAAAACTTGAATAGAGTTAATTTTGGCTAATAGGGAAAAAAGTCTCTTGGTAATCAATACCATAGGTTGGAGTAAACCCCTTGGCAACAAGCCTCACTTTGTATCTTTTTACACTTCCATAAGCCTTGCATTCCACCAAAAACACCCATTTACAACCAACTGTTCTTTGATTTTCAATTTCAATTGCTCTCCGAGTAACTCTACAACTTCCCATGTCCATTTTTCACTAGAGCATGCATCTCCTCCATTACTGTTGATTTCTATTTTAGATTATCAATTACTTCCTGATTGTTTCTTAGAATAGACAGATTAGATATTTTTTTTTATGTAAATGCTCTATGACTCTGAGATAGTTTATCATACAAGAGATATTTTGTAATAAGATGACTAGTACACGATCAGATACCTTTTCTAAGTGCTATATCATAGCAAGTATCAAGAACAAGAACAATATTGGATACTAGAGGATTTAAAGTACCTTGTATGTCTACAGGCTCAACCTTCAAGATGTCTAATTGATGTTGTGTCTTACGAACGGTACACTCTTTAGCATTTTGATGATTCTTCCTCCTTATGTAAACTCTAAACTCATATTCCTGTCCTTTAGGATCATCTAGTAATATTTCTCCTCCTCTCAAATTTTGAACATTTTCTAGCTTTATAATATTAGGAACAACTAACTTTTGTAGTTTTTTAGGGGAGCCTATAGTTTTATGCAAGGGAGTGGGATTAACTTCCCAAAACTTTTCTTCACTTTGTTTGCCCCTTAAAGAAATTTTTTCTTAAAAAAAGATTGATTGTTAAGGAAGGAGACATCCATAGTGACAAAAATTTTCCAGGTTTTAGGATTAAAACATTTATACCCTTGTTTGTTTAGGATATAGCCTATAAAGACACATTTTTCTTCCTTAGGATCTAGTTTGGACCGCCCCCTAATAGGTAAACAGACATAAGTAGTACACCCAAAAATTCTTAGCGTTAAATCAAAATAGATTTGAGTTTTAGGAAAAAAAAGTTAAAATACTTAAAGGGTGTATTATAGTTAAGAACCTGAGTAGGCATCCTATTTATCAAATAGTATAATGTTAAAATAACTTTCCCCTAAAGAAATTTGGGAACATTTTTAGAAAACATAATGGCATGAGTCGCTTTTAGCAAATGTTTGTTTTTCCTTTCAGTAATCCTATTTTGTTGAAGAGTATCGACATAAGTAGATTGATGTTGAATACCCTTTTTATTTGAAAAAAATCACCAAGAATCTCATTAAAATATTCAATTCCATTATTAGTGTGGATAATGCCAATTTTTTGTTGAAATTGGTTTTCAATCATTGAATAAAATTTTTAAAATAAGGTTTGTTACAACTTCAGATTTTTCACTTATCAAGTAAATCCAACATAGACAAGTACGAATCATCAATAAACGTCACAAACTATTTTCTTCCTAAAATCGTGCTGATTTGTGAAGGACCCCAAACATCACTATGGATAAAATAAAATGGTTTAGAAGGTTTATAAGGTTGTGAAGGATAAAAAGACTTATGAATTTTTGACAAAATGCGACTTTCATAATGAAATGTTGAAAAATTCAATTCTCAAAGTAACATAGGAAAAGTCTTTTCAAATACAGAATACTAGGATGTCCTAACATATAGTACAAATGCATAATTTGATCCTTGATAGAAAGAGAATTAATATTACTTAAGCCTTGAGATTTTTTACCTTTGGAATATTCATCATCAAAATAGTAGAGACCATCTATCATCCTAACACTACCAATCATCCTCCCCGAACTCTGGTCCTAAAACACACAATAAGAGTCAAACAACATAACTCGACAGTTAGAATCTTTAATTTACTAATAGATAGGAGATTACAAGTATGTTTAGGTACATGGAGAACAGATTTAAGGGATAAGGTACTTGATAAGGTTACCAAACCTTTATTGGCAATAGGAGAATATGACACCCATCTACTATACGACCTTTTTCATAACCAGAGCAAGTGTTATAAGTATGAAAAAAATTTAAAAGACTTATCATATAATTAGAGGCTCTTAAATCAATGGTCCAAGGAGCATAAAAAGAACAACATACTAGGACATTAGCATTACTACCTGAATGTGCCAAAGAAGCATTACGTGTACCCAACAATCCAGAATTATATTTCAGCAGCTTTAAGGTGTGATCTACTTGCTCTTTGCCGAAAGGGGCAATCTCAACTTCATAAGCAGAGGCTAGCCAACCTTTGCTCTCATTTTTTCCTTTCCAATTTATTGGTTTTTCATGCAACTTTCAACAAGTTTCACGTGTCTGCTTTGGCTTATTGCAATATTCACACCAAACATGGGTTTTTGCTCCAATTTCTCCTAGACCATTCAACCAACACAAGCCTTTGTAGCAAGGGCAAAATTCTCCACTGTTCTATCAAATTTTTTCTTCCCTAACATAATAAGCCTGTAACTTTCTTCCCTCCGAACTTCATAAACGTGTGCCAATAATTCTACCTCAAACTTCACATCAAATTTAACATTTAGTTCAATAAGAAATTTAAATATATGATTATCCTCTACCTTTTTCTTATAGTGGTGGCAAATCTTCTAATGATTTCCACTCATAATCATCACTAAATAAGTCTAAATCCTGCCACAAATGTTTCAAATTATTAAAGTATTTGGTAACACTTTTTCTCACTTTGGTAGATTTCTTCAAGTGTCAATGTCAACTCAAACACTCGAGATTGATTACCCAAGTCTTAATACATGAGATTGATGTTGTCCCATAGCTCCTTAGCAGTGTGGTAACACATATAATTGGAGTTGATTTCCTCCTCCATAGAATTTACCAACTAAGTCTTTACCATGAAATTTTTAACGTCCCAAATGGAGTAACCTAAATCTACAGTGTTAGGTTCCTTCTTTTCTCCTGTCAAGTAGCATTTTCACTTTCCCTCATATATACATCTGCAATAATTGAGACCAAGGCAGAAAATTCTCTTCATTCAGTCATATAGTTGTAATTTGGACAGAAGGAGAATCTGGAGTAGGTATATGAGAGGTATTGTTTTTTTTGTGGGGTTGTGAATTTCAGAAGATCTTGGTTGATTGGTAGGGATTGTGATGGATTTTGATACATAATTAGACATGATTATGGACAATTAGGGTTGACAAAAGACTAGGGTTTTAATTTCTAATAGAGACAGGTGACGACTAGGGTTTAATTTTTGTCTAAAGCTTTAATATCATGTAGGAAAAAGTGTGAATGCAGTGTATTTTATCTCTGCTTAAGTTACATATAAATAGGAGTATAATAGTATCTATACGAGGAAAGAATCCTATACAAATCAAATCCTAATAATTTCCTAATTTATTTACTTTCACTAAATCTCCCCTAATTTCTCCCCCAATATGTTAATAACAGATTTTCTCTTAATTAGCAGCCTCTTGATTCTGTTGCCGCTGATTTCTCCTTCTCAACACCTTACTATAGGGTGACCTTCATAAAGAAATATATATGAAGTTTAGAGTATTTGGTTCCTAATTCATCTTCATCGATCATATGTCATTTCAAAAAGTCTATCTTACAATTGAAGGTCGACTATACACTCTCTGCCTTTGTAGAAGATAACACCTTTACTGCATTATTAGTGTATATTGATGATATAATACTTGTTGGAAATAACTGAAATCGTTTTACAAACATCAAGATCTTGCAAGAACACTTACGATTAATGATTTAGGAAAATTAAAGTATTGTTTAAAAAGTAGCTCGATCCAGATCTAGTATCCATCTTTGTCAATGCAATTACACCATTAAACTACTTTAGGAGACAGGCTTCACAAATAGCAGGCTAATACATATATCAATGTCTTATAACCAAAGGCTTTAGAATAATGATGGGAGTTGACATTACTCTTTATCAAAGACTAATTGGAGGCCTATTATGTCTTACCAACAGAAGGGTTGACATTAGCCACATCATGCATCAATCAATCCAGTTCTTGTCCAATCTGTCTAAGAAACATATAAGGATGACATGTTAGGTTTTGAGATCTCTCAAAATGCATCCAGGCTTTGTTTTTTTTCTTTTCTTTTAACTCTAAACTTAGAATTAAAGCTTGTTATAATAAGCTTTGGACATCAAAAGATCTACAACGAGTTTTTGTGTCTTTTTACGCAATTATCTTATTACCAAGAAATCCAAAAAAAAAACAAATTATGTCTCATTCATTATTTGAAGCATAACACTGGGGATTAGCCTCAATAGCTTATAAGATTCAATGGCTCAAATTTCACTTAGGTGATTTTTGGTTACCACATCCTTACCCAGCTTCCCTTTACTATGAAAATAAATCAACGCTTAACATTGTTGATAACCATATCTATCATAAGTGAATGAAGCGTATAGAACTTGATTACCTTTTAGTTTGGGATAAGATTTAGATAGGTTTAGTCAAGGCTTTTAATTTTCCTGCCATACATTAAACAGTCGATATCTTCATAAAATTGTTAGTTCCACCCTTATTTCATTAAAAAAATTCCAAGCTTGGACTATCAACTTATAGGGGATTATTAAAGAAGGGAGATCAAATAAAAATGAAGTTAATGGTATAAAGGCTTCCTTTGGCATGTTGGGATATAATGATGATTTGTTTACTAGGACACCTCATTATAAGGGTTTATAGAATATTGTTTTTAGTTTGTTATGCCAACTGTCCATAATGAATTTTTTAATGTTAATTTATGCCAAGTGTCACATTCAGATAAGGTTATTAGGGAGAGAAAATAAAGTGCTTCTATAATTTGTATATATATATATATAATTAATAGCATACAATAAAAGTTTTCCCCTTTCCCATTATAAAATTTTTTAGGTCTTCTACCTTCACAAAATTTCTTCATTTTTAAGTAATAGGATATAACAAATAATAACATAATATGGTGAGACAAAATGGGAATATTATAGAGATGTCTTTTTCTATTGTGAATGTGCTCTAATTACTACTAGTGGAAGTTCTATAAATGAACATCATCCTGTAAGTGGGCTTTTCCTTTGTCAAGGTTAATATTTCTTATTATGTATGAAGCATTTCAAAAAATCTCCTGCTACAAGTTGATAAACATCTTTTTTCATCAACTTTTAACAATTTTAGAGCGATAGAACACCTATCTATGAATCTCCATTTGGTATCTATGTTCAAAATTTTAAATTCCTTTTAGATAATTATTAATTATGATTTTTAAAAATTAAGGGTAAGAAAATTAAATTTGATATGTATTAGAGATAATAAACCCAATAATGAATTTGATTAAATGGACTGAAGTTTAGTGAGAAAAATGGGTCCCTATTAGTATGGAGTGGTTATTTATTAAGTTTATGATGGGGAGGCCTAATTAGATTATTATAAATAGCTACCAAGGTCTCTAAATAACTGCTTAAGTAAGTTCATAAATATGTTATTTCTCTAACCTATTGAAAGGTCCATAAAATAAGAAAGGTAGAAAATTGCATTAATGGAATAAAAATATACAACTTTCATTAAAGTTGATTGAGAATTGCATCAACCTATTCATCCATCGAGGAGCTTGTTCAAATTGTCCAACGGTTTTCTCAAGTTGATCAACAGTTTGTTCATTAGCAAATGGGTAGTAAAATAGGTAATTTCTACATTATCTCCATTTATACAGGTTTATAGTTGATCATGGGCCAATCATTAAGAGTTTCATTATTTCTAACTCGTGATACCAGAGTAGTTCAATGATTGTATGAATTTGAATGGATATTTTTAAATTTCTACATAAGAAAATTGGAGAAATTAATTTGATTTTTTTCTATAAACTACATATAAATTGTTTGAAATAGTTTTACGTAGGTATTATAGGGAAAAAGGGTTTTAATTTTTTTTGGGTGATTTTCCAGTAAAAGGTTATAAGAATCCAGCAAGAATCACTATAAACAATCACTAAAAATCAGTTGTTATTGTAGTTAGGATGAAGAAGCTATTCTCGTGTAGGAGTTGGGTGTTCGAACACACTAATATTTGACGTGGGCATAACAAGCGCTCTTAATAGCTAGCATATACAACTTACCAGCATAGGACATTTTTTTAGTTGCGTGTATGGGCATATTATTATGCGTTTAATTTATAGGCTATATGCACTATAAGGAAATGGGCTCATCAATACACGTGCCATAAATGTTTTTGCATATTTGTATGTGTGAAGAACACATGCCATGAAGGAAGATATGCATCTATGCACATGCCTCACACATCTACTGACATGTGAAGTTTGGAGTGTGCGCATACTAATGTCAGTGATGTCCACACACTAAAGGATAAAAAATCTCAAAATTTACAAAATTTACAAAATGATTTATCAAGTTATTTGGAGTCAATTTTTAGGTCCTATGAATTCATAAAGTGAGTTTTCTTTTTTGTTCTGATTTATCACATTTCTAATAAATAAATATTTTAGGTTTATAAAATTTTAAATAAAGTTAATAGATCCATAATTAAGTTAGTTTTCATACAATTGACTTGAAATATGAGAGATACATGTTGGTATATTATCTCATGTGGTTGATTAATTATTATGGAATTCATGTTTATCACTTTATAGAGATTTTTGTGTTGTCGTTCTTCAATAAGGATCATAGTAAATATTTTACAACACATATGTGATAATGAGAATGTGCATAAGGATTTTTCATTGAATAGTGGTATGTTATCATATTTTTATATCTATGCAGATAAATTGTGAGGATAAAATACATATTTATACCTAGTGTTTTTAGAAAAAAAATTAGGTATTAATGAGCATATAGTCAATATAGTGGCCTTTCAAGTTAGTATTTGATTTATTTTTCTTGCATCTTAGGATATGTCTCTAGTTTCATATTTGGTTATTATGCTCATAGGTGGTGACCTAATAAGAAACTTTAAGATGTGCATGAAGGAATTTGGTAGGATATAGTCATTACTTGAGTGTTTTATATACCTATAAGTGGTAGAATCACAAGATATGATGGTGTATACTTTGATTATTTTCATATGGAGGTCTAGTTCATGTATATTATGCACTTAGCTTTTAGGTGTTGCATGATATAGGTGATAAAATGCCATTATAGATACCATTTGTAGCTTTAAATGTTGTTGTTATCCTACCTTTGTACTGAAAAGTATAAGTTTTTTTTCTATAAAAAGAAGGGAAATAAAAAGAAAATGTTTTTTAGTTTCAGTTTTAGATAAATAAGGCTATTGTTTTGTAATTGAAATTTTTTGTTGTACAAGTATCTTTCAATGCAAAACATATAGGGAAAACTTTTTCTTATTATATGGCTTATATGGAATGATTCTAACTCCTAATGAGATATATGATTCTTCATATATTGTTGAAAAGGTTAACAGTAAATGGCCCCTGATAAAGGATAAATTATTTAAGTTATGGCATGAGAGATTGGGCCAAAATTTTAAAGACAGAGTTGAGAGATTAATAAAGGATAACATTCTTCCTGCTTTGGATATCAACAATCTAGAAACATGTGTTGATTATTATTAAGACAAGTTAACCAAAAAATAACAAATTTTTAGCTTTTGCTTCTGTCCTTTTAGAAATAATACATACTAACAGGCATGGCCCCTATGCATCTAATATATATAATTTAAGATATTTTTTGACATTCATCAGTGATTATTCCTATCATGGTTATGTATTCTTACTTAAAGAAAAGTAAAAAGATCTAAGTAAATTTAAGATCTTTAAGATTAAGGATAAGAACAAATTGGGAAATTGATTAGGATTTTCATATCATATTGTAAATGAAAGTATTATGGTAAACACAAGGTTTTTTGAATAAGAAAAGGGTACATTTTCCAAATACTTATAATCATATAAAATAGTAGCTTAATTCACTATGCTAGGTTTTTTTGAGCAAAATGGTGTGGCTGAAAGATGGAATCGCATCCTAAAGAATATGATGAGATCCATACAGAGCAAGACTAACATATCTAATTATCTTTTGGAAGAAGCCATAAATATTACTTTATATATACTTAACATAGTCCTAAGCCTTTAATACCAAAAATTCTTTTCGAACTCCACCTTTCTCACTCATCAATGTGTATGGGGATACCTTATTGAGGTGCATTTATATAAACCTCATGAGGATAAATTAGATTCATATTCTGCTCATTGTTATTCTTTAAGATGTCATAACTAATCTAAGGGATATATGTTTTATTATTGAGAAAGAGGATCTAGAATGGTGGAAAAGAAAACAACTAAGTTTATAGAATACATTGTTTATGATAAGGGTGGCCCCTATCATCTTTCAGATGATATAAGATGGGATATGATTGTCATATCTTAACCATCACTTATTTAGATGGGACTAATGGATCCAGGTCTTAGTATTATCACAGTATAAGAATAGAAACCTATATAAGTATAGATTAGGTTTTTTGAAGTATAAGAATAGAAACCCATATAAGTATATATTAAGTTTCTTGAAGTACATTATTTTACTGAAACAATTCATTTAAGGAGATCTACCTAAGTGAGGATATTTGCAAGATTATCTTATTACAAAGTCTATTTTGGTGAACAAGACTCCAGTATTGGACATATAGTACATCTAGTACTTTTAGAAAAGTTGTTTATGGACCTTATGTAGATTTGTAGTAGGATGATATAAAGGAAGCAATAAAATGCATAGAGCATAATTATGTGTCAGAGCTAGTAAATTTGCTTAGAATTATAAACCTATTAGTTGTAAATTGGTTTACAAAACTAAGAAGGACTCCCAAGGTAAGGTTGATATGTTTAAAGCTCGACTGGTTATTAGAGGATTCACTCAGAAAGAAGATATTGCCTTAAATGTTACATTTTCTATTATGTCCTCCAAAGATGCGTTTAGAGGGATCATGGCAATAATAGTTCATTTTGATATAGAGTAACATCAAATAGATATTAAAATTTCTTTTCGTAATGTAGATCTAATAAGAAGGTCCATATAGAGTAGCATGAAGGGTTTCAAAATCATGATAAGGTTCATATAGTTTGTAAATTGAGAAACTTTATATATGGTTTAAAATAGCCTTCTAGGAAATGGTACCTAAATTTTGATAAGATCGTTACCTTGTTGTCTTTTTGAAAAATAACATGGGAAGATGCTTGTATTATAAGGTAAGGGGGAAGAAATTTGTTTTTCTATTTTATAAATAGATGATATCATGTTTGCATCAAATTGCTAGACAATATTACATAAGGTTGAGCAGCTTTTAACCAAGCATTTTAATATGAAGAACTTCAGTAATGCATCTTTTATCTAGGTATATAGGTTTATGGAATATATCTTAAAACTTATTAGGTCTCTTATAAAGCGCATACATTAAGTGTGTACTACAAAGGTTTAATATGACTATTTATAAAACTATTATAGTGTATATCTCTCATGATGAGAAGTTATCTTTGACATAGTGTCTAAAGAATAAGATTGAAAGAGAGGTCATGAAAAATGTTCCTTATTTTAGTATAGTAGGAAGCCTAATATATGCTCAAGTATGCACTATACTAGATATTGCATTTGTTGTTAGACTATAGTGTAGGTATTTGTCTAACCTAGGTATAGACCAACAAAATGTAGTTAAATGGGTTTTAAGATACCTTACAAGAATTAAGGATTACATTTTGACAATCAAAAAGTTGATTGTTTAGACCTTGTTGGTTGTACAAATTTAGATTGTGTTATATGTCTAGATGATCAAACATCAATATTAGGATACCTTTTTATGTTAGTAAATGGTGTTGTCTTATGGAAAAGCTTTAAATAAACTGGTAACTTCCTTGACTATGATATATAGCTTGTGGCATGCTATGAGGATGCTATATAGGAAGTTTGGCCAAGAAACTTGATTTTTAAAATTATTTATGGTTGATTTAATTGCTAGGCCAATTTGGTTGTATTATGATAATCTTTTAGTTGCATTATTTGGTAATAGTATATCACAAGATCTAAGTATTGAAAGGTCAAGTATTTGACCATAAAAGAATTGGCGTAGAAATGTGACTTCATAGTGGAGCATATTTTTGACTAAGCATATATTGGTTGATCTATTGATTAAAGGACTTTGCCAATCTATTTTTCAGAGATATGTATATAGTATAGGTTTGTTAAAATGCTTAGACACTGTTAGTTAGGGATCATTGTATTTTGCTCATGATATAGTTGTATTTTCTTGTATTATGAAAATATTTTTTCATACATATATATAAATTTATTGATGATCATCATGTTGTTCTCAGTTACCTAGTTTATAATATATTGTCATAATATAGGCCAAAAACTTAAGATTTGTGTCAATCTTAATCATTTAATAGTCATTGGACATATATACTAATTGGTTTTAAATACAAATTGATCTTAATCTTACGTTTTTAGGAGACATGTAGATATATTGTGAAATCCACAAATTTATGAGACATATTAGGATATAAGTGTTTAATCACAAAGAGATTTTCTATAATGCAATTTATCACCCAGTGAGAGAAAATTTTTTATTTATTGTAGTCTAGTATAAAGTGAAAAGAAATTGAGAAATACAAATGAAACAATGGTACATTTAAGACTCATAAAAGTATCATTGTAGTTTTCCACTCTCATTTTCTAATTCATGTCTGTAAGGTATTAAATATATATAATTATATTGGATATGTGTCTCATATGACATATATATTTGATACTTTTTGGTGTTAAAAGTCTTACAAAATAAATTGATGGACTTTCATTATATATAATCAAATGTTTCATACTGGTCAACAAGTACATTAATTTTTTAGAATCTATTATTGTTTTATATTTTTATTATAACTATTGTGATTAATATTTGTCTAAGGAGGAGAATGTGGAAGTTTTAAAATCCCTTTTGAATAATTATTATTGGTTTTTAAAAAAATTAAGGTTAAGAAAATTAAATTAAATTTATATTAAAGATAATGAAGAAGTCAAATAAAGGATCTAGACAAAAAGGTCAAAGCCTAGTGAGAAAATTAGGTTTTTATTAATATGGGATAACAATTTGTTGGGCCTGTGATAATGAGCCCAACAAGGTTATTATAAATAGCTACTAAGATCTCTTACTCCTGCTTAAGTAAGTTTGTGGATATACAATTTCTTTTACCCTTTAATAGGTCCACACATTAAAAAAGATATAGAAGGGCATTAACAATATAAAGACACAAAAACTTCATTAAAGTTGATTGAAAGTTGCAACAACTTATTCATCTATTAAAAAGCTTGTTTAAATAGACTAATAGCTTGCTCAAGTTGATCAATAGTTTGTTCATCAACAAATGGATAGCAAAATAGTTAATTTTCTATATTATCTCCATTTATACAAGTTTATGATCAATCTTAGAGTGATCATAAAGGTTCGTGTTATATCTAACAATATGTATTTTGTTATCTATTTATATTTGATGTATCTTAGGAACTCTAGTTAAGAGTGTAAATAAGCCTAGCTGGCTCTGGCCTAAGCCTGAAAGTTTATGTTCAAGCCCAGCCTAGCTTGAAGTCTAATTGGGCTCAAGATTGAGAATGATTAGGCTTGAGTAGCCCAAAGCACGATCAGACTTGGACCAAGTCTGATTAATTTTTCTAATTTAAAATTTAAAAACAATATCATTTTAGTTAAAATAATGTTGTTTTACTTAAAATTTTTATGCTTCAGGTTAGGCTAGACTGGGCTTGGGCAACCCTAACTTGATCCCGTTTGAAGCTCGATCAACTTGGGCTTTATCTTTTAAATTTAGGTTAGTATGAGCTATAAAAAATTTGCTATCCTTAATCTAGGGTCTGCTTAAATAAAGTTCAATTGTAAGTTGTCATAACTAGGCTTGATTTTGCATATATATCTTGAACTTTAATTGGGCTTGATAGCTAATTGCTGCTTTAAAACCATCTAAAATGTTGTCACTTTCCTATGTCCCTTAGGGTCTATGAGCTTCAAGTTTCAGACCATCTTTAACTCATCATCTCCTTATCCCAACTAGAATTGAAATCTAGTAGTATGATAACCTTAGGATGTATAATGTACTCTATTTGGAAAGAAAAGAGCTATAAGGATTTTAAGAAGTGTAGAATCATCTGAATGGTCCAAATGGACCAGATGGTAGGATCAGACGAAACCAAAGGGAAAACAAACGAATGGAAAAAGACAGAAGAAGTGAAAAATTGCTATAACTTTCCCTTCAGATATTAGAGTTAGGTTTCCTTTATATGGTTTGAAAGAAGACTTCAAGCTCTACAACTTTCATAAAGACCTTGAAGAAAAATTTTATCTTCTGAAGGGTCAAAAATGGAATAGAAGATATAAGATGAACAGTAACCCAGAAGATAGCAAAACACAGATGAAGGGAAAAAAGAAGAAGCGAAAGGTAGAAGATAGCAAAACACAGAAGAAACGAAAACAGAAGAAGAGAAAGGCAGAAACTTAGACGAAGCAAAAAGCAGACGAAGCAAAATTCAGAAGATGCAAAAGTCAGATATACAATCATATGTTTGAGTAGAGTAGTAAGTTTATATTGTACACCTCATAGTTATGGATTTTATATTAAGTATATGGGGATAATTTCACTCTTGTCACTAAGGCCTCCTCTTATAACTCATTATTTCAAGTTTTAAACTTGTATTTAGATATATATTGCATGACGAGACCAAATGGCCTTTTAAGGTATATGCATGATTCATTTCCCTTATCCTTTTAAGTGTTATCCATATATAGTGTCAAAGCTAAGGTTTTTTCTAGTCTATGTTCTTCTTCCTTACTTTCTTAGGTTATATCGTATATCAAATGCTCTCAAATTTATTAATCACTTTACTAATTTCAAAGTTATCTAGGTTATGTAACATTATTTTAGTATTAAGTTTATGAATACATTAAATAAACAAGTTTGAAATTAAGCTCCTAAATTCTTAGACTGATAATGAGCAAATAAACTTCCTTTTCCACCTTTAGTGTCATGACCCGCTATCACTTTGGGCCCATGACAACTATCGAATACCTAGGCTAAGGACAATCACGGTATCCTTAATCTGACTATGCAAAGCTAACTGAATATCTCTCTTTTTTTTTTGAAAAATGTGGCTATCATAATAACTGTATTTTAAAAATCTCAAAATTCAATCAAACAATTGCAAACAATTTTAAACGCACTTCTATGTTCACATTAAAATTCTACCACAACTTGTAGACTTTTAAGTCCACTCAAAAGCAATCCTAACAACAGTACCAAAAGTTCATACATAAGGTCTTTTACAAACTACAAGACAGTCAAGAGTTAAATTTATAAAGTCATAAAGCATATCAATATAAACAATCTAATAAAAATAGTTCATGAGCTATTATGCAATAAAAGTACACACAGAGACTATTCACGTGCGGTAATGCCTAAAAAATGTCAAAAAAATCGTACGATCCACACAAAACTTCAATTTAACTAAATTAACCTGCATAGTTGGAAAGCAGAGGGGGTGAGTACATTATGTACTCAGTGAGCAAGAAAGACATATATCGTAAATAGAACTCGATACACACCAAGAACCCAAATAGAACTCTATATACACCAAGATGATGTAGATAACCAATGAAGTGAACATACATGATATAGAAATATATAGACCTAGCCTATGACTCAACATATACTAGTTAGGAAACACATAGGCCTAGCCTATATAAATTAAATCTCTTCAAAAAACAAATCTTATAATAAGCCAAAACAATCACGTATGTCACCACTAGTGGGCCAAACTAGTGTGCACACCCACCGATTCCCAGTGTTGGCTCAACTTCTGTCTGTGGTGAGTCCAGAATACAGTCGATAAGAGCATCATGACCCTATGTGATGACCTCGTCGATGTTCAAACTTTAGCTATGGAATCACCCATGAGTCCCCTAGAAAGGTGTCGATATGGGGACTCGACTTTATGTACTAGTGTCAAGGGTACGGGGGTCACCTAATCTATTGTACCCAGCACATGATTGGCCAATCGTTACCTTACCAATCATAAAAAAATCATATAAAAATATTAAGTATAAAAATCAAGCAAGGCACTATGCTTTTATTTATCGGTCCGCCATGACTCTAAGCCAAAAGAGAACACAAACACATAACATATTGACTTGATTATGCATATGTAAATTACAAAACATTATTTCATGCAATAAAGGTCATCTTTTGCACTCCAAGTGCAAAATGTTATTCAAAACAATGTCATTTCTTAAATACATAAGCATATTAGCATCCATTTGAGATTCAATTCTGCTATGCATTACTAGGTTCAAAATTTACATACAAGTCATCATGCATGTCTTGGGATGTACTAGTCCCATTTGAGAGATATGGTTTCCCCAACTCACCTCAAAAGAGGTTTACACTCCCTTAACTTCAAAAATCCTTGGTATGAGCTCTTTGATTTGCAGCTCCTGAGCCTTTATACATAAAAGAAATATACAATGTATTTACGACTCAAACATATATCTCATATTTATAAATCATCATAATTATGCAACTCATTACATTAATCCATTCCTTCTCACACCATTTCTACCAAGCCTCATACAATACATATCTTCTTCATTTTTATCATCAGTTCACATTATATATGTACAATTAATACCATAGGATTCATTTGAATCATCATTTTCAAAAGTTATTCAAAAATTTACAAACTTTCACCAAAGAGAGGGCACTTGGGTTCTGGCTTAAGGAGACTTTTCCATGAATCATTTCATTAATCTAAACCATGTTTCATGCACATTCAATCATGGAGAACATCATATCTTAACACCAAACTCAAAATCATAATGTAGAGAAAGATAAGACAAAACTTACCTAAACCTTCCTTTGGTGGTATCTTAGAATCCTTTGAGAATTTCTCAAATCTAATGAGAGATTTGAATTCCTTGATCCCAAATTAGCTTAGAACACCTTGATTTGGGTTGGATAATAAAAAAGGTAGATTTTATAAGCAAGATGAGTTTTCAAGGGACCACGCTTTAGATGTTTGATGATGGTCTGCTTCAGGGTTGGGTTCCAAAAATGGGATCCAACAGATTGATTTCTAGTTTTATGTCTAGTTGTTCTTGTGTTTGATTCAAAAATGGTTAAAGTTGGGATTTGATGGTAAATTGCTATAGATGTTGATTGAATTGAAGAGTGAACTCTACTAGTCCTAAATTGTTTTTTTTCCTATTAGGGGATTTGAGTGGCATGTTGTATGTTAAGGTTAATATGATATAAAATAAGTTATTAGGTGTCTAAAGATATAAAAATAAGTTATTACACATCTTTAATACAACACCTACATTATACCAAAAATACTACAATCATATTTAGAATATATTACTAACGTAAAATGTACCATTATATTATATAATATAATTGTCATAGATTTGTAGTGAAAAAAAACTTAAGAAGGCAATTATAAGAATATGCATAGTCTACATATGTTGAAGACTTGAATGAGTAGTTTCTTCTACCTGGTATCATTAAGAAGAGTGGAAATTTAGGGAATGTGTAGCTTATAGACACAATATTTCAAGGTGAATTGAAGACAATCCAATAAATCCTATTGAATATCCTGTTAATATAAGTAATTTTATGTTTAGCAATAAATCATATTTAGTGTTACATAAGCATATATGATGTAAATACGATGCATATTCTATTTATGTCTCAACAATAGCAATTTTGGGCAAATCTGGAGGGCCACCACCAATAAAAGAGATATTTATAAGTATGTACATATTGTAATCTTTTCTATCTATAAAATATATTGCTTACATTAACATTAAGCATATTATACTTAACAAATTGACATTGACGAATGAGCATTAACTAATAAGGAATGTATACATAGTCAACAAAGAATATATGAGAGTTTGATATGGACTTACCTACTTATATCCACTATTGATATTGTAATCATCCATTAAAAGCTAATAAGTGATACATTCACAAGTTGCTAGCTCTACACATATAATGAGTATTGTTGTGTCTAGTTTCTATTGCTTTTGATTGCCTTCATATCTTGATTTTGGTTACAAATCCTTATATTTTGATCCAAATAAGAAATAAATTGAGTGGAAATGGTGTGAATATTGTATGAATTTTAATTGGATTATTTTGTGAATTTTACATGAAGGTTGAAGGGAAATTTGACGTAAATTTGCATGAAAGGAAAAGAAGAAAACAAAGAAAGGAGGTGGTGACTAAAGGTGTCACTACCGTGACAAGCTTAGTCACGGTGGTGACTAATCATATTATGGTGGTGACTAAACATGCCACCACCATGACCATGACTGCACGGGGTGACAATGAGTCATACTCGTGACTGCCACACTTAGAACCATGCAAATTCTTATGTTAATCTGTCTATTTTATTACGTGGTAGTTGTAGGTTGAAAGGATAAAAAAACCTAAACCTAAACGAGGCTACAAATAGAAAGGATAGGAGGGTGGTGGTGACATCATTCATTCCATTCTTCATTTTATTCTCTACACAGACAAGCACATTCAGGAAGAGAGGGATAGAGAGAAAGAAGGGAAGATGAGAAGAGAAGCAGAGTGAGTCAGTGAAGAAGAGAGAAACACAACAGAGAGGTGGAAGCTAAGGACATAGGTTGAAAGAGAGAGATGGAGCTGAATCCATTGAACTTGAATAACCATTTGGTTGGATGAGAACAAGCTGAAGTAGAAGGCGAGAGCTAATATGGGAAGCTTGAGAGAGGAAGAAGACCATACACTCCCTCATCCAATCCTTGTTTGCTCATTCTATTTTTCATTTGTTGCTTAGTTCCTTATTTATTTAGTGAACTTTTTCATTGGTAGCTTAATCGACTGTTATTTGTTTTTTTTTCATAGTTCATCTTTAGTATTCATTCTTTTCATTGCTTTTACATTTTTTGGTTTACAGTAACATGCAATTGAAGTGTATGGAGATGATGAACTGTGTTTATGTTGGACACCGATCTTTTAGTGGAATTTATAAATATTAAATATATGAAATGAGTGTTTTTGTATATGTATTGTATTATAGATGCTTTTGTGCTTTAAGGAAATTGATGCGAAAAGAATTGATTGGTCTTGATGACTTTGATAATTGAGTAGGTTTGTATGGATTATGAAAGTTAAAGTGAATGATTCGATTGAAATGGAGTTGAAAAGCATGAAATAAATAGTGAAAGTTTGAGAATCTGAAGAATTAAGAAAGTTGACTTTTTTGGGATAGAGAGTTGACTTTTTGATTTAAGCATAATTTGAGAAAATGATCTTCATGAAAGTTGTAGAATATGTTGAAAGCTTTCTGTCGCTATAAAGTTTGATGTTTTTCGATATCGTGATTGAAAGTTGTGATTTTCCGAAGTTAAGGTTATTTTACTTTGTCTTTGAAAATACTCTCAAGTATAGGAATGTGTATGTTGTGCTTTGAGGTGAATTCTAGATTGATATGTTTTGAATTGAGTTAAGTGATCTACATTAAAGTCGTAGGGGAAGTTTGTAGCTTTACAATGATGTATAATATGATATTTTTGATTTTGGAAATTGGAAGATATGAAATTTTGAAGTCTGGATGTGGTATAGGATGACCAATTATTTGGTAGAATCTTTGACTGAAAAATTGACCTAGTTAGAGTTTGAATTTGCCTTTAAGTTCTTCATTAAAGTTGAAGTTTGTGTTTTGATCTTTGCATTGATGTATATATGTCTTTTGATCTATAAGTCATTCTGGGCATGTTCGCCGCGGCGAACTTCTACCCTCGTTGCGGCGAGCTCCAACATCTTCGCCACGACGAGCTTCTGATTGCGCCGCGGCGAAATCCTGTTCTTTAGCATTAATATGAAGCTTCAATTACCTCCCTTAGAGATTAAATTGATCCTTGCATTCTTCATGGAAGTTGTAGAGCTTCCTTTTAGCTTTCTTTTGATACCAAGTTTGTGAATTTTGGACTCTTGAGTCACAAGTCATGTATTTTGTGATTTTTATGACTCGTTCTTTTGCTTCTAACTTTTCTGTCCGACATCCGATTGACTTGATTTTTAAAGCGTTGGATTCTTAAGACAATTATCTACATCTTGGCGGGAATTTTATGATTTTTTAGATTAAATGGAGGAAGATTGATTTTAATAAATGTGAGTTGGGAAATTTTCTGAACATGGTTCAGTCTGATGAGAAATTCGTGATCTGTGGAGATCCGATTGATATGATTCTTGTTGCAAAATAAACTAGAGACATGGATCTGCAAGTTATCTGAAGGAATTGAATTTCAATTCAGTCCCTAAGATTTTCAATTTC
>JANSVB020000059.1:1197051-1210478 GCA_025504935.2 Erythroxylum haughtii
GAGAATTGTTGCAACGCTTCGGTAAAAAGTTTATGATTGTATAATGTAAACCATAATTGAAACACGGTACGATTTTTATAAATTAATTTAAATCACAACGTAATTGTAGTTAAATAACAATTATGGGTTACATTGCTATTTTTGCTTTCCGAATGCATATCTGCTTCACCAGTGCGCAATCGCAATTTCGCATGCCGTTTTTATTAATAATGGATATTAAAAAAAACGTTGGAACTACCCAAGTATAACTTGAATTTCACTTTAAATTTATAATATAATTAACAATTAAAACATAATAAAATATACATCTTAATTCGTATTTTATTATGAAACCTGATCATTTATTCTTGAATTTCACTTTAAATTTATAATATAATTAACAATTAAAACATAATAAAGTATACATCTTAATTCATATTTTATTATGAAACCTGATCATTTGTTTGTGGGTCCGCTCAAACTATTTCTAAAACTAGTTATCTTAACTATTGTAACACACAAATATCTAACTTTTAATATATTCACATATTCTACGACTGTTTCATAGAGAATTAAGTAAAAAGTGTTAGATCTCTTTGAAACTTAAGCTTATTTATAATAAGTTTAAAATATTTAAGTTATTTTATTAAATTAAATTTTAATTTTAATTATAATGAATTTTAATTAAATATCAATTAAGCCTAAATAAAATTTAAAATTTCACAATAGTTTTTATTTATTAAATATATCATATTTAATCATAAAATTTCTCAAACTTTAAATTCAAATCCAACTTAATTAAAAACAACTTTTCTCTCTTCAACTCGTTCTTTGTTCTGTGGCCTATTAAGTTTTCAAATATATTGGTAATAGATATAAAATTATAACCTTAAATCATATAACAGGATTATCTTTAATTATCTAATTATATAATTTATATCCATTAATTAAGATTAGCGTTTACCAACGCTTCATGACTATCTTAAACATTTAAAAATCTCAAAATAATTTGATTCACTTTTTCATGCATAATTTTTTCATATGATTTACTCTTTTCATCATAAAATTTTCCAATTAGACATAAACTATATAAATAATGTCTACTTGATTTGAGTCTAATCATGTTAGTTCACCGCTATTAATTATTGATTCAATTGTGACATTTTAAAACTATTTTCAATTTATTATTCTACCTTTTGCCAAGATTTTTAAAATCAATAATGATTAGGGTGATTAATCTTATATTAATCACTCAACTATTTATATATAGTCCATTCTACATCTAATGATTATTGATTGCATTAGCTTTTACTAGAATAAGTTATCAGTAATATCAAAACATAGCAATTTCTATATGAAATACTTTAATAATATCATGTCAAACGATATCTTATGCAATCATCATAATGAGAATTTCTATAGATATACAAGTAATGTTTCAAATAAAATTTTCATACAAGGTCAATTCAATGAATTTATTCTCTAATAAGCACCCACATATTTGTTTATCTTTATACTTTAGTATACGAGATTCACTACTTCATAAGGCATATAATATAAGTGCTATTCTTTTTACCCTTTTTTAATATCTAGTCTTAATAGAATAATAACTATGAATAATTTAAGGATAATAAATAAATACAATACGAATCTCATCATAATTTATTTTGTAATGTATATTTATCTTATGAACTTTATTATATACATCTAAATATGTATAAGATAAAATATGCCTATAAATAGTTATGTCATTAAACTATAACCAACTATAGGTTATAAACCGACAATCTCCTACTTGCACTAAGCTAATCATTTAAATATCTTATACCATATTACCATATGACGATCATACTATTGTTGGGACAATAGTTTAGCGAGATAATTCTATAAGATTATTTACAATAAACACTTACGTAAGTCTTAAAACTTTCATCTTTATTATCATCGTAATCAAGAAAAACTATCTTAATGTATGCTTGGATCTTTGATAAAATCTTAACTTTGATTGCATGCCTAATGACTCTGATATTCTACATTACATTACTATTTGAACAATGCAATGAACTATATCAAGTTCATTAAAAAACTTCTTGAACAAAGTACTCATTTCTACTAAATAAAAAATGTATTATAGCTTGATGTTATATTGTATCATTTTCAATCTCAAAATAATATTATTCAAAGTAAAATATACCTTAATTATGATTTATTTCTAAAGTTAATATTTATACAAACTTGAACTCAAATATCAACTAATACATAGAATGGTGGATATCTTTAATACTTCACATGCATTAGATGTCTCAAATGCTAAACTCCTTTAGTACATTATCTATATACTTGGACTATAATAGGTAAACAACCTTCATACATATCTATATAGATTTAATTTCCAAAACTAAGTTGTTATCTTTTTCATATCCAATATAAATTTTTATTGGACAATTATATTTTCAAAAGTTAAATATATGAATTATTATTCTTTATGAGCAATATCTCTTTACAAACTCATACTACAGATGACAAATATTCTCTCACCAACCTTCCTATAAGCATGATAAATTCATAATCATTTTCAAAATAAACTTTTTGAATTTATCATGAAAGTGAATCTTTTAACATTTCGTAGCCTCTCAACTATACATCAATAAAGACATTAGTTCTAATTAGATGTATTTTTATGAGATTTGAACTTTTTAAAATTAATCTTACTCCTACCACAACTATTATAAGTATACATTGAAATAAATATTTTGTTAGAGAATATATATAAGATTATATCAAATCTTTTAAATATCTTATAACCTTCTATTTTCTGATTTACTCCTAAACTTATTAGATAATACCTGCGTCAACTAAGCTTCACATAAAAAACTCTTTAACTTTGACCTTTTCAAATTCTTACTATTTTATATTTAATATGAAATCTTATTAATTGAGACTTTTGAAGGTAAGTTATAATAGTAGGCATAGTTATAAAAGAACTAAATATTGTATTATATAATATCTCATATTGCATAATTCTCTTAACACAAATCCATACTTTTACATAATTTAGTTACGAAAGTGTTCGACAGATAATCTCATTCTTTAGGAATAACACAACAATTTAAAACTCCCACATCCATCTCATCAAAAGTATTTTAAATCATTTTTAATACTTATTTTCTACTTATACTTAAATAATTCGAAAAATTTAAAAATTTAAAATAATATTTTAATATATATATACACACACACATACATATATATTTATATTACATATAGTCATCAGTACTTTTAATAAAAATAGAAGAGAACTACAATTATTACTAAGTTAAAAACGCCTTTAGAAACCATTTCAATGTCACGCTTAATTAATATAATTATCATGCAATAAATTTTTAAATAAAATTATGTCTATTATTGAATTTGGTTAAGTAAAAGAAAACGTTAAAAGTTCTCATTAAATCTTAACAAAACCTCTGGACTTTATAATTTATGATCATTTTCTATTTTTCATATTTTCTTTGATTAAAATTTTTGAAGACAATATTATAATTTTTACCATGTTTGTAAACTTGATTTAGCTCAAGTAAACAGAAAAATAGAAGAATAAAGGTTCAGTCAAAGGATGACACGTAGGGAGGTTACATCGGAGATGTTCCACCAAAGTTGCTTAAGAGCCTAAAACAATTATTCGGCGATTCCCTTCATCACACGCTAATGGGTTAAAGCCGAGGAGACATTCTCCAATAAATTATATAGAAGCACAGGCCCATACCATTGCTAAAGTACCAAAATGCCCCTTCCTTCCCTGCTAAAAATATCTAGGAGCAATCACTCCCCCCTCACTTCACTAGAAGACAACTATTATTTTATTACCCAATCATCCACGTTCTTAGCCATCCGGCCGGGGTACTCCAGTAATTTGAGATCTTCCCACCCATCATTGTGTTTGTGTTATCACGCACGGACAAGTGTTGGTATGTTTAAACCCTGTCCCTGTTCACATGCGTTGATGCATGTATGTAAGTATCATCATGCATGTGTTGCTTTTCTACATGAACATGCATGGTGCAACCAATAGGCATGACGTGGGCCACTAAGGTGAGAGGAAAATATCATTGCCACGTCTGCTAAGCAATCTAAGAGGAGAGACCACAGAAAGATCTCTCTCTCCCAAAAACTTTCACTTCACGGGACTTGCAATGCCTCTTGTGTTTTTGCAATTTCCTTGATAAGAAAATTTTCATATATTTTATTTTCTCATTTTTAGTCACACACACATTTACAAACTCTGATCAACAAATATCCAGCACAAATCGGCGAAACCAAACACAAGTTTCAGCTCAGGTCAGGTGGCCTCAAGTTCTCATACCCAAAAAATCCAACTAATTTTTTGTTTTTGTTTTTGTCTTTTAAGGCGGGTTCTTTCTTAGATATTAGTTTCATCTCTTTGCTTACAGTTTCCGCGTATTTGATTGTTATTCTTTTCTGGCTTCTTGGTTTTGAGCAATACCAGAACTTTTTCTGGGTTCGTTTCTTATTATTTTCATGTTTTGTTTCTTGGTATGCCTTTGGAGTGTTCCTCCTTTTATCACCTTTCTTTTGGTCTCCCCGTAGCCTTATTTTTTCTTTAATTTCTCCTGTAAGATTTCTAGATTTTAGGGTACAAATCTATCTCTCCCTCTCTTTTCTTTTTCCATTTTTAGGAAAGATCTCAACTTTTCTGCTCAAATTCATCGTTTATTGTTCTATTTTTGTAGAGCAGCAGATTCCAGTGACAATTGGCTGCCAGTCTAACTGAAGCTTTGAGACCCAGAAAGCCAGATAAGTTTCTTACTAAGAGGGGTGTGACTTGTATTTTTTGCAATCTATAGCCTCGAAGTGAAGCTCAATTCTCTGTTTTCCATTGAGAATTCTAGGGGATTGTGGCAGTTAGCGGGGTGGAATGTTGAATTACGATATATTGATTCTTGATTGGTAGCTGTTGAAGGGGAAGGTTGTGGTTTCCCTTCTTATTTATCGCGTTTCTTCGCATATAACCATCTTAATGGCTAGTTCTTCTGAGAGGTGGATTGATCGTCTCCAATTCTCCTCATTGTTCTGGCCTCCCCCACACGATGCCCATCAAAGAAAGGTTTGTGAAATTTGTTCTTCTAATTAACATTTTCCTTTTGAAATTTCACGAATTCTTATGGTTGTTGTCTTTGTGCCAAACTGATATAATTTGGCTCTTAATTCCTTGTCATATTTCAATTTGTATGTTTGTATTATAATCAATAAGCAGAAGTATCTCTATCTATGAGGTAACTTATAAGGTTCTTGTCTCATAGCATAACTTTCATGGCTTCGCTGAGAAGGATATGATCATATTGCCTGCTGGATTAACCCTGTTGTAATTGATAAACTGCATTTGGAAGGAACAATGATGATATGTTGTTTTCAAGCAAAATCTAGACCTGAGTGCCAAGTTGGTCTATGTTGATTCCTCTTCATGAATCTCTTGCTCTTGACATTGGGCACTATTTTTTTTTGACTCTGAGGACTTTTATATTTTTATTTTGACATGGCTGAAGCTCATCGAGCCAGCCCTATGTTGACTAGCATTCTTTTGTTTCATACCCCGAATCACCCTTCAATTTGAAGTCTTTGTTAACTGCTGTGGTTTTCCCGTGGAACTGCCCATTGGACTTCTACGATACTTTTAGGGGTTCATTTCAATAAGTCAGACTATCCTGAATGGGAAGTTTAACTCTACATTAGAGTAATGTAAAAATCTCTCCAATGAGAAATGAGTTATTTTAGATCTGTTAAGAAACGCATGGAACAAATGGTTTGAGGTGTGCAATGTACTGGTTGTAGTGAGTTGTTTGTACCTCTCTATCTTTAACAGTAGGCATCGTATTATCTTAATTAGACAATATGCAATGTCACTGGTTTTCCCTTAAATTTCTGTCTCAGATGAGATCCTTCTTTCTTGAATGATATGAGAAATGATTTCTGGGATGAGGGGAAAAATGAATATAAGTTTCGAGGTGAAAAATGAATCCTTCGTTCTTGTA
Organism: Erythroxylum haughtii; assembly: GCA_025504935.2. NCBI lineage: Eukaryota > Viridiplantae > Streptophyta > Magnoliopsida > Malpighiales > Erythroxylaceae > Erythroxylum > Erythroxylum haughtii. The sequence goes on from JANSVB020000059.1 coordinate 1,203,078, forward strand.
ATCAATATATTGATTTTTATAAAAATGGTTCACATATAAGTTTCGAGGTGAAAAATGAACATGCAACTTGTTTGAGCTTTGTGTAGGAACATAAACATGAAGTGATTGGAATGCTAAACAATTAATCAGGCTAAAGGTTATTTGCATCTTTCATGCCGTAAGCTGATCTTATGGTTATTCATAGCGTTTGTACTACTTAGATAGACTAGAACTGGAAGTGAGCTTTTGCACTTTATATGTTACTTTTAAGTTTGACTCTTTGGTTATCATATTGATCATTTGTAATGTTTCCACTGAAAGTCAACTCTGTGCTTCTGAATTTTGATGCATGCTCTTGCTTATGTTTTCCAAAATGGACAGGCACAAATTACTGCCTATGTTGAGTATTTTGGGCAATTTACATCAGAACAATTCCCTGACGATATTGCAGAGGTAAGCTCTGTTTTTCAATCATAATAATTTGTAGTTTTAACAACTTAAAAAAAATAATCTTCTGAAAATTTTAATTATATTTTATCATGCATTGTTTACAACATGCATATTGACATGATTATTGTTTTGACAGCTGATTCGTAACCGTTACCCATCACAAGAGAAGCTTCTCTTTGATGATGTTTTGGGTAATTATTTCCAGAGAATGGATAGCCTTTTAGATTATCTTGACTACAATTGTAGATGAATAACCAGTTTACATGTGTTGGCAACTTGCAGCTACTTTTGTCCTTCATCATCCGGAGCATGGGCACGCTGTTGTTCTTCCAATTATTTCATGTATCATAGATGGTACACTGGTTTATGACAAGAGCAATCCTCCATTTGCTTCTTTCATATCCTTAGTTTGCCCAGATAGTGAGGTATGCTAATTAACAAAGCCCTCACACTCTGTTTCTCATTCTTCCTTATTTCATGAACTGCATTTCTTGGTGAGTTATATTTTCTATTTCATTTCTTATTTATTATTTTGTTTTAGTCTTTTTGATAAGGTTGTGCTATTGCTTTGTCTTTCAAAAAGAAACATGACATTGACGGAATTTGTTTGTGCTATGCAGAATGAATATTCTGAGCAATGGGCTCTGGCATGTGGAGAGATTTTGCGAATTTTAACTCATTACAATCGCCCAATATACAAGATGGAACAACAGAATGGTGAAATGGAGAGAAGAAGTAGTAGCAGCCAAGCTACCAGTAGTGGATCAATTGATGCAGGATCCAGACAAATACCACTGGTACAACAGGAGAGAAAACCATCGAGGCCTTTGTCTCCCTGGATTACTGACATATTGCTTGCTGCACCTCTAGGTATTAGAAGTGACTACTTCCGTTGGTAAGTATATTGTTTTTTCTGAATATTTGTTCACGTTGTGACTAAAAGTATTGATCATTGGGAGCATTTTAGTCGTGCATTTGTAGTGAGCTGAGTGGCTCTTATTTTATTGTAAGAAAATGATGAACCTAACTAGCTGATTATCTTGGAAACTTTAGAAAATTCTATTTTCTTAAATCTGTAACATTTAATCAAATGATGTGTCAGATTCATAGACCAAGTATCTTGATTGAATAATATCCTTATTGAGTAGAAATTTTAGGTAAGTAATTTTCTGTCCGGTAACATACCTAGTCAGACATATCTTACATTGTTGAAGTGACAATCTTGTTGCTTCATTATAATTGAATCCTGTAAAGCAAATAACACATGTGAGGTAAATATATATTATGATAGTAAATAGCTATCAATAACTGGACCTCGAGCCCCCAGAGTAACAAGTCATGAGGAGCTAGTTTTCTCACTAATGCCAAACTACAGATTGGACAAATACCTGAAAAATTAAACAAATATGTTATATGTCAAGTAAATCTGTGCTACAGTAGTCGACAGTCTGTAAGCCATTGCTAGCAATAGTAACCATAAACCTACCTACTGTTTGTTGAGCCACACAATCCTGGTGCTATATCATTATCAATTTCTAAAAGGTGGGACATTCAGAGGATTTATTTTCACCATAAGGAAATAATGTAGACAAGAAGAAAAATCATCATTAAGCCAATGAAATAATGAAAATTGACCTGCTAGGTTTTGATAAAACAATATGTTATCTATTTCGTGGACCTCATTCAATAGGTTAAGTTTTGGTTTGAATGATGTCTTGACATGATATAAGATCCCCCTTTAATGGTGGATCTCTGATTTGCTGTGATTTCTTCAAATTTCGTAGGAGGGAGTATGTTATAATATTATATGTTCCATTCCTAAACCTCAACTGTGAGTGTAATCTTTTGGGTTGAATGGTTTTGTGATATGATTTTTATAGTTAATCCAAGTATGTTATCTTGGAAAAGCTTCATGCTATAATGATCTTGCATAGACTTAAGCAAATATTTATTATAAGTAAGCCTTAATAGTAATTTGTATACACTGCCAGACCCCATTGTTTCAAGTCACATGGATTTAGTGATCTTAAAATGAGAGTTTGGAGTAGTGAATGGGATAATTTGGTTACAAATCATAGCAGTTGAGTGTGTAGGCTTTATGGTTCTCAGTAAAGATGCTTTAGATTGATGTATCTTTTCTGTGGGCAAGGTCGGATAGGGGATCTTTTAATCTACTTTGTGTAGAGTGGGATTGGGAGGTTATAGAAGGTTATATGTAGCAGATTTTGAATTTCACATTGTCCTGTGTATGCCTCCACGGAGCAATATGAGATTTTTTAAAAAATCAATGAACACAGAAATATGATACTTATTCTCTAATTCCTGATAGGCATAAGTTGTCTGATTCTAGCAGTGTTGAGTTGAATTATGCTGTCATCTATCCAACATAATTACTTAAACGACAGCTTCATAAGTCATCTTTTGTTTCCTCTTCAAATTCCAGCAGTGGTTGTCAGTATAGTTAGCTGGATGTTGTTTTGTACGATGTATATCAAACAAAGATGTCATCAATTACATTCTGTGCCAGCAGCATGAGTATTGTTTTCATTTTTTCCTTTCATGTTAAATATTGGTCCACATATAGTATGCTATATTCAATGTGCTTTACTGGCAACTCTTTAAGCTTTGTTAGATTGATTGTTTAAAATCTCAGTTTTTAGAGTAAACTTTGCTGGTAGATATATATTCTCTCATTTCTTTTAGGAAACCTGATTCTGGACATGAAATCCCTAATTTTTTCTTCATTTATTTCAGGTGTAGTGGCGTCATGGGTAAATATGCTGCTGGAGAGCTCAAGCCACCAACAAGTGGTTAGTTTTCTAGAAATAATTGATTTCTCTCGTTCTAGAGAATCTAGGCTAATTTTAAAATAAAAATGTACAATAGGCACTGTGAATTTACCTTAAAAATGGGTGTCTCATGTAAAAGTAGGAAGTCCCATTTAAAACTATTTGTGTAAATGAATTATCAGAATTTATCTTGTTTATTATCACCTTTTCTTAATAGTGGCCCAACGCTATCTGCACTCTGAAATTCAATTAATCTGTTTGTTATTTAATGATATCTTTATTTATAGCATAGTAAGTCGCTAATTAAAAAAGTTAAAAAAAAAGAAGTGAACCTAAAATTTTATATGCAGTCATGTATTTGAGAATATGGATGAGTTTTATATAAATTATTGAGGAGTTAAATTGATTTTTGATAAAACATGTGGAAGAGTTTATTTTTTATGTTTACGGAGTTGGGTATCTCTCTCACCCTCTTTAATGCATTTGTATGCATGTACTAGGTATATACTTATGGTTCATGTCATTATTTACATGTAATTAAATTCATGATTTGATATCAATGATCTTGGCAATAAAGTGCTCGCTTGAAGTATCAAATATACTCAAGATGATTAGTGTTGACCTAAGAAGCACAGATACGGACGCGGACACGCGACACGACACGGACACGGATACGGGAACACACCAACTTCTAAAATTTGGTGGAAATGGACACGACATATATATATATATATATATATATATATTATAAAATTTAGAATTAAGAAAAAAAAATTCAGACTTCATAATATGATATATATTGATTGATGTGTTTAAGACTTCCAACATCTTGATAGTTCATACATATTTGATACTTTATAAGCCCTTCTAAAAAAACATGGAGCATATATTCTATGGAGCATATATTCCATTAAGCAATGTCCGAGTGGTCTCCAGACGTATCCGAGCTGTGTCCACCGCGTGTCAGTGGGTGTTCGACACGGACATGTGTCTGACACGCAGACACGACTCCATTTTGCCGTATCCGTGCTACATAACCTGTGTATAACCCTTAGCTACCAAACGAGCTTTCAAACGATTAATTGTGCCATCAAAATTGACCTTAACACTAAACACCCAACGATAACCCACAATTGTCTGACCATGTGGAAGAGGACCTAAGTCCAATGTAGCATTAGCTTGAAAGCCAACATCCCTTCTTCCCTGGCATGTTTCCATCCAGGATGATCCAAAGCTTCTGAAACAGACATGGGGATAGGTATAGAAGACAAAGTGGATACAAAAGCAACATATGAAGGTGATAATGAGTTATAAGAAACAAAGTTTGAAATAGGGTGAGATGTACAAGACCTTCTTCCTTTACGGAGAGCAATGGGTCAATCAAGATCATCATATGATGGAATTGAAGACGAAGACAATGGTGACGAATGTGAATCGTCTGGTTGTACTTCAGGATGAGTGCGTCGAGTATGAGCCTGCAAATCAGGATAAGAGAGATGTTCCAAAGGAGTAGGATTAGTGTCAGGAGCAACTTAATTGAGAGTTGCTTGGAAAGGAACAAAAGGAATTGGTAGACACTCATCAAGATTAGTAGAGATAGACTGAGCATCAGAGAAGTACGATGTGTCTTCAAAGAATGTAACATCAGCAGACACAAAAATACGATTCAATGAGGGGCTAAAACATTTATACCCTTTTTGCAAATGAGAGTACCCAAGAAAGATGCACTTTATAGCTTTTGGATCTAACTTATCCATGTTGGGCTGAAGCTGGTGAGCAAAACAAACACATCCGAATACTCGAGGAGCAATGGAAAAAGGATCTTGATAGGGAAAGAGAATTGAGAATTGAGAATGGAGACCCCATTAACACAGAAGATGGCATTCCATTGATAAGATAACATGCAGTAAGAACATCTCCCCAGAAACTTTTGGATACATTCATGTGGATTAACAGGGTATGAGCTGTTTCAACAATATGTTGGATTTTTCTCACCTACCCCATTTTGTTGAGGAGTGTGTGGGCAGGAAGATTGATGTTGAATACCTTGTTTCAAGTAGCTAGAGAATGAGTTAGAGAAATATTCTTTAGCATTATCACTATGAAGAATATTGATTTGGGTATTAAACTAATTTTGAATTTCAACATAGAAAGAACAAAAAATAGAGAATAGTTTAGAACGATCTCGCATTAGATATAACCAAGTTATTCAAGAGAAATCATCAACAACGATTACAAAATACTAAAATCCCAACTTAGACTTGACATGACTCGGACCCTAAATGTCTGTATGGATTAATATGAAGGGCTTTTCAACTCTTTTATTGACTTGAGGAAAAAACAAACTACGATGATGTTTTCCTAACTGACACGACTCACAATTTAAACTGGAAACAAAATCTAACCCTGGCACTAGTTTTTTGAGATTTTCCAAAGATGGATGACCCAATCGACTATTGATATCAATAGGAGAGACTCACAATGAGCAGGCGATGGATGATTGCAACTTGTCAAAATAGTACATTCCATTTGATTCATGCTTCTCCAATCATCATCCTAGTCTTCAAATCCTGGATAATGACATTATCAGGGCAAACATATAGAGCAATTTAGTTGTTTAGTCAATTTGCTCATAGACATAACATTGAAAGGAAAGTTTGGTACAAATAATGTAGAGGGTAATGTGAGAGAAGAACAAGGATCAGAGGGTCCAACTCCTTTAATGGTGGTAGTAGATCCATCAGCAATAGTAAGTTTATCATTATGAGAGGCGAGTAAAGGAACGATATGGTTAAAGTTGGCTATTCTACCTGAAATATGGTCAGTGACACTAGAATCTATTATCCATGATTGTTTTCTAGGGATAGCTAAATAATAAATGGTTGGGATTGATAAGCCACAGATGTCATAGAGGAAGATGATGTTTAATGCGTCGACTGATATTGCAAAAAATTTATTATGCTCATCCTAAGATAAAGTAACAAATGGTTGTGAAGCTATAGTCGAAGACTAATCTTCAAGAGATACAATATAAGCAGCTCGTAAATAGGGATATTTATCCCAACAGGAATCGTCATCATGTCCGCCTCTATCATAATGTATGAAATGGAGTTATGAGCCTAGTCCACTACATTCTCCTCAGCCACTGTGTCCTCTTTGACTTCCCTATGGATTCCTTTGACTTGTGAATCAGATTATGTTGCAAGAGTTGACCTATCAGAGTTATTCTTTGGTGGATTCGTCTTAGTGATAAAGTGAGAGAATCTAAAATATACTTTAACCAAGGATAGAAGTTTACTCCTCCAAAGATTTGTGCTTGCATAGGCTTAAATTCAGGTTTCAATCCAACTAAAAACATCATAGTTACCAAGTGCTCTCTTTGAATTTGCATCTCCTTAATATCAGATGTGATCGGTAGTAAAGAATTCAACTCCTCAAATGCACATTTCACTCCTAAAGTATTCAATCAAACTTCCTTCCTATTTGTACTGAAATAACTCAATAGAAATATCATATATATGAATCATATTATTGGAGTAAAGAAGCTTAACATAGTTCTAAGCTTGCTTACAAGTGCTAATATGAGAGTTATAGGACTGAAATTTCAGGTTCCATATAATCGAAAAGAATATGTAGCAATTGTGCATCATCACCATGCTAAATTTCTAGTATTTTCTGGTCACCTGGGGGATTAGATGTAATATGGGACAACTTTCTCTAACCTCAAAAAAACAATTCGACATTCTTAGACCACAAAGGATAGTTATTACTATTCAAACATTGCTTGGTGATTTGCAAAGTTGAAGAACCCATTGTTGGAACACCTGTCAATGATTTGCTACTGGAATATGACATCTCCCATTTATGCTAGACAGATTTCTTAGCTAAACAGACACTAAAAACAATGATGAAATATATAAAACAGTAATGTTATCAAAGAATACCCATGTTTTGGTTAGTTTTGATACAAAGTAAGGCCAGAACTCCACTTAGGACATAGTGGCAAGCTAACCCATCTAACTACCGTCGTCAATAGTCACTGGATGATGTCATGTGATGCCTATGCATCAATGAGTGGGCGATTTTTGGTGACACCATTGGTACTTTGGTGGTCACTAGCACCCCTGAGTTACTTTTGTGGATTTGGTTTTTTGTTTTGGTAAGTGGAGGTAAGTGTTTTTGA
>JANSVB020000059.1:1235809-1247368 GCA_025504935.2 Erythroxylum haughtii
AACCATATGCACTTTCACATCATCAAACCATATAGCAGATTGGTTATTCTCTTGATTAAATCATAAAACGAGAATATGTAAGAAAAAAAGGAGAAAAAGCCCCATTTACAATGAGATGAAACCAGGTTCTATCCAGTTCATTTAACATCAAATCAAAACAAAGGATTTCAGAAAATATACCTGGAGGCGCAGAACAAAAAATTCCTTCATTGATGAGACGCGATAAGGTAGGATGGGAGATTGTAAGGAATTAAGGGGCAATAAGGAAGTAAAGAGGATGGTGGAGCAAAGGCTGGGGGAAAAAGTAAAAAATAAACGTGATAAAAACTTAGATTGGAATGGAAACTCGATACCCACCCCCTTAGTGGGTTTAGTAGATTCCCAAATTTAATAGGATAAATCCATTTCCCTGGAATTGAAAACCCCAAAGCAAATACTGTTTTTTACAATTATTCTATTCCTTCATTCCCAAACCCTTAAACTAATCGCCCCCTAAGTGGCTAACTTGGTTAAGACACCAGAGATGTTAACTTTGAGATAACCATCCTTAAGCATGCTATTTCTATTGATATATTAGGTAGGATAAAACATTTTACTTAAGGAGCATAAACTAAAAGCTTTTTTAGGATTTTCAAAATGCTAAGGATTTTTTTTAGGAACCAAAACTTTGGTGAATGCCATTCTCCTATAGGCCAGAAGAAAATGAAAAAGGATTCGAATGATCAATTCATTCTAAACAACACTTTCTAGCTTGCTAAAGATACCTTGAATCAGTTAAAGGAAGATGGACCAGTAAAGAGGATTATATTAAGAATTTTAGTTCATTAAATTTGGATGTTGATAAAATTTTTTATGAGATTTTTTTAAAACTTCATGTCCATGTGTGGCCACAGATGCATTTGTAAATTTTAAGGTATTGATGGAGAACAAAGCCTCCTCCTCCTGATTTTAATAATCAATAGCAAAAAATTAATAAGAGAAGCGCAAAGGGAAAAATGAAGAAAGACTATAGTGGCGAAAAGAAGAATGATTACAAAGAAAAGTTTAAGCCATATAAATAATCAAAACAAGATGAGAAAGCTTCAAAGAAAAAAACTTTTTTTTATGATATAACGGCCCCTAATTTTTTTGAGATTATATGATCAAGGAGAAATTGAATTCATTGATAGGAAAAGATGAAGGAAAAAAAAGCCTTCAATAGCCAGATTTAATTTGATTGTGGTGCTTAATACGACAAGTACTAAAGTTAGCACCTTTAAATAATTAATATGTATAGGAATACAAGTCATTGGAATGGAACTAATAGTTGTGCTAGAAAGTAGTGACATTCATTCCTTTATGGTAGAACAAATGGTTCAAAAGTTAGGGTTAAAATTAGCAAAACCTTGATTAGAATAAAATGCTTCCATAATGAAAGCATAATTAGTGATACAAGCTACTTACAACATTCTAGTGAGTTTTAAATTTTAGAATATATCATGATGGTGGTACCTTTTAACGATTTTGATTTAATTTGTGTATTAAATTCCTCAAGTCAACGATAGTGGTTTTATATCCAAATCTTAGAGGTACGATGATTATGCATGGAGAAAATTCTTACTATATAAATTATTATTGATTCAATAAAGGAGTAATGGATAAGATAACAAAGGTAGTGCATGTTTTAACTATGAGTATTGAGAAAGGCCTTAAAAAGGTTTGGAAACGTTCCATGTATCCATGTGGGAGATTGTTAGAAATTATATGATGGAAGTTTCAAATACATTTGCAACAGTTTTGATGGAGTTCAATAAAGTGATGCTTCCCAAAAATTCTTTGCCCTCGTAGAGAAAATGATCATAATATTGAACTCATACCAAATATTATTCCTGTTACTTGTGCCTCTTATTAAATGTCCCTATTAGAGTTAGTGAAATTGCAAAGGACTCTTGGTGAACTATTGGAGGCAAGATTCATCCAACCACTAAAAGCTTCTTGTAGTTCCCTTATGTTTTTTCAAAATAAGCAAAATGAAGTGTTATCGATGTGTATGGAATATTGAGCATTAAATAAGGTAAAAAAAAGTTCCTTTAGTTCAAGAGTTAAAAGACTAATTATCGAGGGAGGTGATGTTTTTGAAATTAAAGAACTGGGTATTGAAAAGTGTGGATTGTCGAGGGTGATGAACAAAAAACAACTTATGTAACTTGGTATAGATCGTGTGAAATTTTTAGTGGGAGGCGCATGAATCACAATGATTTTGTCACCTAGGAGTTCAATAAATGTTAGCTTTCCTTTCTCGTTCCTACCATTGACTGAAGATGAAAAAAACATTAAGATATATGTCAAAACATTTCTTATTTGTCAATTAGATAAACTTGAAAGAAAGAAGGAATCAAGATTGCCTCAACCTTTTTCCATTATGAAGAACTATAGATGTCGATCTTAATAGATTTTATTTATAGATTTTTGATGGCTAACAATATGGCTTTAATTATGGTGATTGATCAATTTTTTGGATATGCAATCCTATACCATCTTTATATTCCCCAAATGTTGCATTGAAATTATTCTACAAAATTATGGTAAAGCATTTTAGAGTTTTAATAGATAAAGTAAGTTATCATGATGCTTAATTCACTAGATGATTTTAACATCTCTTTTTAGCATGACGAGTTGTCATCTCAAGTTTTCTATTATAAATCAAAAATAAATATAAGACTAAATTAAGAGGATCTTTAGCTTATTATAAGAAACTTTCAACTTTATGTAAGTGTAAGTCTACAAAATTGGCTTAATTTACTTGATAATCCCAATTCTTATATAACTTGAACGTATCTTAAGTTATAAAGAAGAGCCTATTTGAACTTATGTTAGGATGATAACCTCTTAATTCTTTCAAATATGCTTAACAAAATTTAGGTGAAAATGCCTAGTTACATATTGGTTTATAAAGAAAAAACAATATTACTAGATGACGCAAGGGATAGTCTTCGAAAGGATTCTAAGAAATTGAAGAAACATTTGGATCAATAAAGGAGGCCATTTGAGTTCAATATTAAGGAATAAGGTAACATTAAAATTTACTCCTAGGACCATTAAAATTAGTAGTAAACAAGTACTTAGGGAGTTGGTGTCAAAGTATGATGGGTTATTCAAAGAACTTAATAAAGTTGAGAAATTGTTGAACTAACTAAATTAACCAAACGATTAAAGATACACCTTCCTTTTCATATTAATTTCCTTAATCTTTATCATAAGGATGTAATAAATCCTAACAGAGCCAAGTTAAGAGAGCTCCACTAGTTGTAAACAAACAGTTTGGCGACACAAATTGAGAAGATTCTAGATTAGTAAATAATAAAACAATATAAGAAGAATAAAGGAAAAATAAATGATGACTTTTTTAAATGGGCCCGGGTTTGGGCTGCCAGGCCCACGCCCAATTAAAAACTGGCCCAATTGCCACCTCTAATTAAGAATAACCTTAAGATCAATTTGGAAATCCATTACAGTCATCAACAACATCCTCACAAAAATTCCATACATCTTTCCCATATAATAACTAAACAAAAACAAATGAGAGAAGAGAGAATAAAAGGCTTATGAGTTGAAGAACCAAGTTGGAATTTGGTGTGACAGTTTTGAGATCTCTTGAAATCACTTGATTCTCCTTAAAAATTCACCCAAAAATGTGTCCATCTTCTTCCTTTTTGTGTGTTGCACAACCCTCTGCCTTTCTAAGGTTTAAAATAGGGTTTTCATACCCCTTTTTGATGGTTAAACCGACCTAATATGGTTGTCGTGCAAGCTGGAATTGCCAGCTAGAATATAGAAAATTATAGCTTTCTCCTTTGATATCTACAACAATGCCATATGCAAGGAAGTAAATAATAAACACAAATAAGGTCCAAATCCTGCTCAAACATTAACATATAACCATGAAAGATGTATGTACATCAAAACAAATGAAAAGCATGCAAAACCTAAGCCTCTTCATTTATGACCTAACATGTAATTTATCATATATAATCACATACACATGCAAGTTATATAAAAATAATACAAAACCTAGACTAAACATCCTAGCATATATACTAAACATACATTATCACATAAAATGAATTAGACAATCATATAACAAATATCACTTATCAACTTCCCCAAACTTACACTTTTTCTTGTCCTTTAGTAAAATCAAACACAAAACAATACAATGCATACAAATTCACACAAACATGCTTAACCTTATGCAATTAAATTGTCTTAAACAATAATTATTCAGTGAGTTCCAATATACCAACCAATTCCATCATGTTTAAGCACTTTAATATAAACATATATATTAATAAAGATACAAACAACTTAGTCTTACACCTATTAGACTTACAAACATGCGTTTACTATTGTAATTAAAAAGGTTAATTATCACTAATTCTCCTTCTATGAAAAATTATTGGTATTTTTACAAGATCAGTTGGTTTTTATTCACACATGTCACTTTTTCAAGTTTTTTTAATGCTAACCTAGTCTTTCGACGCGAAGGCAAACAATTTATGGTGAATGTTCCCCGGTTACTCAACTAGATTACATCATTTATTCAACTTGGTTGGAGCGTTATTTTAGCCTTTTGGCGTGAAAACAAATATTTGTGATGAATTCCCCCAGTTGCTTAGCTATATCACTACTAACAACTAGCTATTAGTTCTATTCTTAACCCTACGGGCTAGTGAAACAATTATTTATTTAAAACACACACATTGTTTTTTAGTTTGTCACAATTTTAACCTACTTCATTTCCTTATAGACGATTATTTACATTAAAGTTAACTAGGATTATTTACCTATTTAAATGACTTCTAGTGACAAACACATGAAAGTGAGTGACATAAAATGTAAAACTAAATGCCATATCCTAATTAACACACAAATTTATATTAAAGAAACTTAACACATAACTTCCTAAACTAATATATTTTCACAAGTTAAACAATTTTTGTTCAAAAGTAAGCTAATTCTCATTAAAATTTCAACCATTACCCATTCACACAATCAAGTATATGTAAACCAACATGCAATGCAACTGCAACTGTAACTGCATATCACTGCCTCCGCATGAGAGAACACATTGTCCTCATTGTGTGAAAGTTATATGTAGTGGTAAAACTAAACATATAAAACAAATAGCAAATACAAATAAAATAAATAAAAAGTAGAGGCAAAAGAAGGCTTATAGAGATTGTGGTGATGAAAGTGTCGGTGATGTCACGTGTACTTTTTGAAGTTTGAAAATTTTGAAGAGTTTCTTAGTATGAGAAAGTTGTTGGCGCTCCATTTTTTCCAATCGTGCCTTAATCTCTCTTTTAAACTAGTGCTAGGTTTAAAGTCACTAGCGGGACTTATTCATCATGCTTGGATTACTTGAGGAGGAGAGAGAAAACACTTCCCAATCTTGGGGCAAATGCCCTCTAATGTAAGGCTTACACTTGTGGCCATTTACCTTGAATGTCTCACCTTTATCATTGGTCAACTCTAGTACATCATGTGAAAACACTTTAGTGACTTGAAATGGGCCACTCCATCTTGATTTCAGCTTACCAGGAAATAATTGAAGGTGAGAGTTAAACAATAAGACCATATGTCCAACCTTGAACTCCTTGTTTTTCAGATGAGCATTATGCCATTTCTTAGCTCATTCCTTAGATAGTTTGACATTCTTATAGGCGTTCAATCTATGCTTCTCCAATTAATTCAACTGTAGCAATCTTCTTTCACCGACTGCTTTTAAATCAAAGTTCAACACTTTGTTTTCCTAGTACGCATTGTTCTCTAACTCCACTAGTAAATGACAAGTCTTACCATAAACTAATAGGTAGGGTATGGTGCCAATGGTTGTCTTGAAGGCTATACAGTTGGCCCAAACTATATCATCTAGCTTAGTTGCCTAATTTTTTCTCAAACTATTGACAGTCTTATTTAAAATCTTTTTTTAGCTTTTTATGCACCACTTCTACTTGCCCACTCATTTGGGGGTGGTAAGTTGTTGCGACTCAGTGTTGTAGCCCATATCTTAAATTTCAAATGGTTTGTTACAAAAATTTGTACCTCTGTCACTGATTATGACCCTTGACACTCTAAACATGTTAAATGCTTGCTTGATAAATCTTTGAACAACTCGGTCATCATTTTTTGGAGTTTACATAACCTCAGCCCATTTTGATACATAGCCAACACCTACCATAATATAAATATTTTCGAATGAGGATGGAAACAGACCCATAAAGTCTAGCTCCCAGACATTAAAGATTTTAACTTCTAAGATTGATGACAATGGCATCTCATCTCTTTTAGAAATGGTCTCGACTCTCTAACATCTATCACAACTTTTCTCAAAGTCCTGTGCATATTTAAATAATGTTGGTCAAAAGAATCCACACTTTAACACTCTTGCAGCTGCTTTGTTGGTCATCAAATGTTCTGTATACAAGGTACTATGATAGTGAGTTAAAACATCACGAAATTCATCATTTAGAACACATCGCCTAATTAATCCATCATCAAAAGTTTTGTTCAAAATTGGTTCCGCCCATATATATTGTGCACAATCATGTAAAATTCTCTTTCTCTGTTAGGAAGAAAAATGAGGTGGAAGGATACCACCTGTGATGTAGGTTGTGATGTTCGCGAACATGGAATACTTGATTCATTTACCAAGAATAATGTCTTATTAGGGAGTTGTTCATTGATTTCTGCTTATGGGTACAACTCCCCTTGTTCCAACCTTGATAGGTGATCAGCTACCATGTTTTTTGCTCATTTTTCATCCTTGATCTCTATATCAAATTATTGTAGGAGTAGGATCCATTACATAAATCAGGGCTTCATATCCTTCTTAGCAAAAGGATACTTCAATGTTGCGTGATCTGTGAACATAACAACCTCCGAACCTAGTAAGTAAGAATGAAACTTGTCACATACGAACACTACAACTAACAGTTATTTTTCTATGGTTGTACAGTTAAGTTGAGATCTTATTAAAATCCTATCAGTGTAGTAGATGATATGCAACTTTTTTTCCTTACACGTCCCCAATACACATCCAATTATGTAGTCACTGGCATCACACATTATTTTAAATGGTTAACTCCAGTTTGACAGCTATAAAATAGGTGCTGATGTCAATTCACCCTTTAACATATCAAAAGCAAGTAAAAAATCATTATAAAAAAAGGTGCATCTTTTACTAATAAATGATTAACGGGTTTGGAAATTAATGAAAATTTCTTTATAAATCGTAATATGACATGCCCCAAAAATGCTTTGACCCCTTAGATGTTGCTTGGCGGTGGAAGCTTATCAATGAATTTATTCTTCGCTTTATCCACTTCAATACCATTGTAGGATATCTTATTTCCTAACATAACTGCTTCCTAAACCATGAAGTGCTATTTCTCTTAGTTTAAGACTAAATGCAACTTTTCACACTGTTGGTGTACTTTGTCTAAATTTGTCAATCACTGCATGAAAGAATCTCCAAATATTGAAAAATCATCTATAAATAGTTCAAAAAAAATCCTCAATCATGTCTGCAAAAATTGCCATCATACATTACTAAAATGTAATTGTGCATCACAAAGTTTAAATGGCATTCTTTTGTACACAAAAGTACCATATGGGTATGTAAAAGTCATCTTCTCCTTATCATCTAGATATAAAAATACCTGATTGTAACTAGAATACCCATCCAAAAAGCAATAAAATGCATGTCCAGCAACTCGTTCTATCATCTGATTAACAAAAGGCAATAGAAAATCGTCTTTCTCTATTGCTGAGTTGGGGCTTTATGTAACACTTCCATGACTCGCCACCTACTAATTGTTTAGATTGATATCAACTCACCCTTCTTATTTTTCATCATTATTGTCCCACCTTTATTGAGTACACATTGTACTAGACTCACCCACTCGTTGCTTGATATTGGGAATATAATTCCTATATCTAAAAGCTTGATAATCCCCTTTTTAACAATTTCCTACATGTTCGAATTTAATCGCCACTGCCTATCCCTTACTGTCTTACATCCATCCTTGAGATTTATTCTGTGTATAACAATGTCGGGACTTATCTCCTGGATGTCTGATATTTGCCACCCCATAGCTCTCATTATTCTCTTTATAATCTAAACCACTTTATTTTTTGTTCCTCATCTAACTGATTTGAAATAATTATTGGTAGTATTTGATCCTTACCCAAAAAAGTGTACCTTCAATGCACTGGTAGAGGTTTAAGCTTAATCGTTGGTAGTTTCTTTCAACAATGTGGGGTTGGTGACTCTATTTTCTCTAATCCTACTTTTGACTGTCATCTAACTCCCCTTCTTCTACACTTATCTCATTGTTGTCTAATTCACTTTTTTGCTCAATAATTGCTCTCTATTATTCCTCCACACAATCATCGACCACATTAACTTTTATACAAATGTTTCTCTCAGCCTTGCTTTTTAATTTCTTAATCATATTGAATTTGACCTTTTCATCACCAATACGTAAAATTAAGATCTCGTCATTAACATCAATGAGTGCCCACCCAATGTTCATGAAGGACGTCCTAGAATGAGTGGACATTTCTTATTTTCTACAATATCAAGAATTACAAAGTCAACAGGAATAACAAATTTATCAGCCTTTACCATAACATCTTTCACAATCCCAAATGGTTTCTTTATTAATTGATTTTCTAATTGAATTATCATTGAGGTTGGCTTTATATCGTCCAACTTCAATTTCCTAAAAATAGACAATGGCACATGATTAATACTTGCACCAAGATCACACAAACATTTAGAAATTTCCACACCATTAACAATTTAAGGAATAGTATTAACAATTTAAGGAATAGTGAAACTCCTTGGATCTTTTAATTTTGATGGCATATTGTTCATGATCATCGAACTACAACTGGTTGTTAATGCTATTATCTGCTTCGACTCCTAAGTCTGCTTATGGGAAAGTAGCTCCTTTAAGAACTTTCCATACTTGGGAATATGTTCAAGCACTTTTGGAAGTGAAAAACTCAAATGCAACTTTTTAAACTTTTCCAAAAATTATACAAATTGGGTCTCTGTAGGGTTCTTCCTTAATCTCTGTGAAAATGGAAACTTGGGTACATAATGGGGGTGGAATGTAGGGGGTTTCTCCTCTTCTATTGCCTTCTGTTTGCCTTTCTCTAGACTTGTCTCAACTTCATCTTTGGCTTCCTTCTGGGCTAGTTTTGTTAACTCCTTCCCACTTCTCAAATGTATTGCTTTCACTTGCTCCTTTGGGTCAGATTCGGTAGTACTAAGAAGGTTAGTTGAATTTTTGACTGTCAATGTGGTTGTAAGCTGGCCCATCTATACCTCTATATTATGAATGGAAGATGCATGATTCTTGAGCATCATGTTAGTTCTTGCTTGTGTCTTCTTCTGTTCTTCATCCATACTGTTAACCTTGAAGCCTACAGAGCCTATCGCATCCATTATTTTGACAAATTGGGATTCCATCTTTGATTTGAGGCTTTTGCACTTTGACTCCCAATTGCCTAAATTTTCTTGGAATCTTGGTGGTCTCAAATGTATACATGCATTATTAGTCCAAGAAAAATTTAGGTGGTTTTTTCAATTAGAGTTATAAGTGCTTGAGAAAGGATTGTTACCTGATTGTTATGACACACCCAAATAATGTGCTTATTTCGTTCCATCATTTTTCATCAAATAACATTATATTGATGTGTGGCCATATTGTCCACATATTTTACAAACTTGTTGCATTGCATTTATCGAATTAGATAAGGCATTGATGTTATTAAGCTTTCTGGTTAATACCTTTATTTGCACTTGTATAGCTGAAACTGACTCTGTTACCAGGATTCCTTTTTTATTCATTCACATTGTACAATCTACTTCTTTTAGTTGACCACAGACAGTTGTTAGATGCCATATCCTCAATTAAAGCGTATGTAGCATCAATGGTTTTTCTCATCAACGAGCCTCTGACTACTGTATCAATTGTACCCCGAATTGCCGCATTAACTCCATTATAAAATGTCTACAATAACAACTCTCTTGGTAGGTTATAATAAGGACAACTTCTTTGTAGATCTATGAATATCTCCCATGCTTTATAGAGGGATTCTCCGACATAGTGCTGAAAGGTTGTGATCTCCTTAACAATTCGAGTCATTTTTGTTAATGGAAAGTATTTAGCTAGGAAAGCAAACACTAACTAGTCCTATGTAGATACATACTCTGGACTAAGAGAATTTAGCCATGGCTTTGCTTGATCTTTCAGTGTGAAGGGAAGGAGTCTCATCCTTGCTGCCTCCTCAAATAATCCATTATACCTAAATGTACTGCAAATTTCCAAAAAAAAAAAAACAAGGTCAACATTTGGATCATTAAGTGGTAAACAATAGAACTGAACACTAGTTTGCAAAATATTTAATGAAGTAGGCTTGATTTCAAAGCATTAATGGGTGGCTTGGCAATCCCTTATTGGTTTGAATTAAACCCAGGCTAATAAAATCCATTAATGTTCTTTGGTCATTGCCTTCATCTCTTTGATCTGTCATTATCTTTTTGATTTCATCTTTATGCCTTGCTTTTCTTAATTCCCTTTCAAATTTGGTGATGTCAAGTTCGCTTAATCTGTTCGCACTTCCAAAAATTCTTGTATGCATACACTTATTACACACAAGAAAAGAGTATCAAATGAAAATAAAAGTAAAGCTCAATGAAAAAATTCAAATCACATTTGACGCTAGGTGCAATCTTTGACAACAACGCCAAAAACTTGACAGTTATTTCGTGTTTATCTCAAAGTTTTAAAATTAATTAAAGTTGTTATACCGTAAGTATATAACTTGTATAAGTTGTTATACCGTTAGTATATAACTTGTATAAAATAGCATAGCAAGGTATCATTCCCTCAAGGATTGGTTAGTCACCTAGTAATTCAAATTGATTTTTTTAGTAAACACACTTCAAAATGTCATAAAAATAAGAACACAATTTGGTTTAGAGAATCAAATTATAAAGGTTAAGGTCATTTTCTTCATACCATGTAATCCCTCACTTTGTTAAAGTAATTATGCTTAGTCCTAGGCATTTTAATGTATAAGCCCTTTCTCTCTCTCAATATTCAAACTAATTAAGCCCAAAATAATGATTAAAGTTTAGTATGTGAGCTCTCAACCACAGATTTTACTTAACCATTAAATGGATACGAAGTAACCTATTGGATAACCATCAAAACATCCAAGATCTCTCTCTAAATGTCATGTTAGCTTGATGTGTGATGTGTTATCAAGGCTGCCCACTCTTATGGTATATCCAATGTTGGACCCCGAACTTTCCTTGAAAGTTAGAAGTATAAATTGGAATTAAATGAGGATTTTTGTGGTCAATTATTCAAGTGCAAAGAAAATTCAAGAATGTGAATTGTTATGTGAGATTAAGATAGATGAATTTAGCAAGTCGTTGATGATGAGAGTATATGTGTGTATGTTTTTAATGGTGTTTGAGTTAAAAGGAAATTGATGCGA
>JANSVB020000059.1:1269433-1281696 GCA_025504935.2 Erythroxylum haughtii
ACCGGATGTCGGATCGGTTTAGCTTAGGATTTCCAACGCGTTCATTCGTTAAGCGATATGTTCACGGATGTCGGACTTTGTTTCAGTTCACATCGATCAGTTTGTTTGCTTTATTTTCAATTCGTATTCGTTTGCTTCCGCTTTTCGCTTTTATCCGATCTTCGCTTTTGGTTTTGTCCGTTTATTTATATTGTTTGCTTTTGAGATCCGTTATCCGATTTGGTTGGCTATTTCGCTATTTGCCTCATTATTTGCATTTCTCCTTCCGTTCCGTTCTTTCGAATTCGATTTCTTTCGAATTCTCTTTCCGCCACTTCGTTTTTCTGTATTCGTGTTACGTCTTTCGGTTGGGATCTGGTCCCCGGATCGGGTCCCAACAGAAGAAGTATCAGGTCTGAGGTTTAATCCTCAAAAGAGTTTTGCTTACCTTTCCAAGCAAAGTTCAGAGTACTCCTCTAGGGTGATAATTGATGCAGGGCTTTCAATACAACAGTTACCTTTTAAGTACTTGGGTGTTCCTATCATCACAAGGAAGCTAAATGAAGCCGATTGGAAACCTCTACTGGATAAAGTTCATATAAGAATCACTACTTGGAGTAATAGATTTTTATCTTATGGAGGTAGGTTACAACTATCTATATCAATTCTCAATAATATACACATCTAATGGTTGTCACGCTTAGCAGTACCTATTAGAGTATTGAAAGAGATAGAAAAAAGTATAAGAGACTTCATATGATATAGACAAAATCTCAGTGGTAAAAAGACTTTCAAGGTTAAATGGAGTGTCAATTGCTTACCCAAAGAATATGGTGGATTAGGTATCAACTCAGCTAGTAAAATGAGCAAGGTCTTGTTAGCTCAAAAGTTATGGAGGATTTGTTATGATAAGGAGAAGGTCTAGGTGAAATGGGTGCAAATGTTTCGTGTCAAATAAGGAAGCATTTGGCCTGTGGCTCACAAAAGTACTCAATCCTATCCTTTTCAACAAATATTATGCACCAGATCTTTTATGCGTTCTTACATCAAGCATTACTTTAGAGATGGAAAAGACATAACATTCTGGTTTGACAGTTGGCGTTCTCTTGGACCTTTATGCAAGACTCGACATTTTTTAACTCTAACAAGGTTAATCCCTGAGAACACCAAAATGCACATATTTGTTAGTAATGACACTTGGTATTGGCCATTTCATGCACGGAGAGGAATTAGATCAATAATAGATTGTATGCCAGATTATTCACCTAATCTGAGGCAAGAGGATGAAATTAGATAGGAGTTACATAAATTTCACAAATTTATTGCTCAGACAGGTAACTAGATGTTGTTTGGTCAACTGATCACTTTCCCCTTTCAGAAGTTCATATGGAGTTTTGGAATAGCTCAGATACACTCTTTCATGTTGTTTGGTCCATTGATCACTTTCCCCTCTCACAAGCTGATACGGAGTTCTGGAACAACTCAGATACACTCTTTCATACTTTAGTTAGCTGCTAGACTAAAGCTAAATACCAAAGAGAGGATAAAATTTCAAATCTCAAATAAGTCCTCTATATGTCAATGAAGAAGCATCAACTGACCATATCGTTTTCAAGCGCTGCCACACAAGTCCACTATAGAAAAAATTTCTCAACTTATTTGAGCTATAGGAAATGAACCTTAGTTGGAAAGATTATCTGTATTGGATCAATGAGTTAAAATGAAAAAGCAAGGAGGATCTAAAAGTGTTCAAGGCTGATTTTGCAATACTTGTACATTTTATATGGATGGTGAGAAACACTGAGATATTTGGAAAATCCGAACTTTATAATAAGTTCACCTCATTGGAGTTCTATCTCAAGCTAAGGATGAGTATTTTGACAAAGTTTCATCACCGTCTATCTCATCTCATCTAGTATCAAGTAGCCAATGAGAATATAGATAGTGCACGTATTGTTAATGAATTTTGTAGTTAGCCAGTTTGTACGTACTCCCTCTGTTGGAGATGATTATGAATTGTTTTTGTAATTTTTACTTTTGTGAATGAATATACTACCTTTTTTTATATATAAAAAAAAAGATGAAATATCTTTACAACCTTGGAATTAAGTGGTGTCATCGGTTTGGATCCAGTATTGTCCGGCCTAGCCCCCCATCCTCTATAATTTATGGATGGGCAGCGGACAATATCCTTTAGCCGTACACAAGCACACCCCGAACGCCATCTATTTGACTTGTTGCTATATAAAAACACACAACGAACGCATCTACATCCAAAAGCCACCACCGCAACCACCATATTCCATCCGTCTCTTTAATCACCTAAATTTTCTTCAATTACTTCTCACCAGAATTTACTCAGAAAATTGGACTTCAAAATCAATCAATCACCCGTTTAAGAGAGACTTTTGTTATTTAATTGAATTTGGTAGGTTAGGCGTAGGGTGATTATTTGGTAAAAAAATGGGTAAGAAGAGGAAATCCATAGCTACGAGCCTCGACGAAGTGGATCGGACCATGTACGCTTCATTTTGCAGCGGGGCTAACTCTCTTTCTCAGCTCTATACACAGGCCATGAACCACCAAAAGCTCTCCTTTCTAGCCGGTGAAAGGCACGGTCTTGTAAGATCCTTTTAACCCCTTCAATTTTGTTTCTAAACGTTCTCATTATTTTTAATAATCCATTTCTATGTGTGTATGTTCTCTACGGGGATACCTGGATACATTTGTTTTAGTCATTTTGTTAGGTTTTATGGGTGATCAAGTTCAAGCATAAACCTCTTTTATCTATTGGCTTTTGTTATTGGGTTTCACGTACATTAGGGACGACACATATCCATTTTCAATCTGGTGGTTTCTAATTGTTCATTGGGGCTATTGCTTCCACTTTTCTAAACGAATTTGAAGGGTACATGGATGGACAGACTGATGGTTAGGTGGCTCAATATGTGGAAGGTTCTTATTAATGCAATCATGTTGTTTAGTGATGCAGTGATAATTCATCGTTGCTTGCGGTTAGTAATTAATAGACTGAAACATAAGAACAACCTCTAATTTCACTTGTTTTAGGGTGGTTTTGATGGTATGTGTTTTAGCTTCTAATTAGAATATTGTGATTTGAGTATCGGTATACTCTTCTGCAGTGGACAAGCACTGTATGCATTGATCTTTTTAACGTTGAAAAGAAAGTTTTGACAGTACTAACTTTGGATCCTATGTTTGATCTTAACATTATCAAGATGAGGTTTAATGCTGTTAGTCTCTCTGGGGTTTTAGGAATCACCTGGATCTAAGTATCAGATTTTGAAAGAAAGCATCACACTTCCCTACTAAAAAAATTCCCCTTTTCTCTTTCACAAACTAAAATGATAAACTTTTATAAGATTCTTAGCAACAAAATCCTTTCAGTACGTGAATTCTAACTCGTTGCATCCTAATAATATTAAATGCTAAAATAACCTATTCTAATTTAACTTCTAATAAGGAAAAGATAAGTAAATGTATTGACTAAAGCTTGCTATTTTAAATAAAGCCTAATCTAATTCCCAACTTCATTAAAAAACGAATTCATACTTGTTTAAATTATATGGATCACATATTACCTTTTGTTCATTTTTGGATCTGGGATTTGGGACTAGTATTTGGTTTGTTTTCTAGTTACGATGTGAGAACATAATCAAGCTCTTAATATTATCTTTGAATTTCTTAATTTGACACTCGTGTACAAAATCTAGAGTTAAATGCTAGCTAGCCTTGTAGTACCATTTGGGCTATTAAATAATGCCAAGCTATGAATGTTCTAAGGTTAAATAATACCAATTGTGTGTCTTTTTTTTCCAATTGAACTCAATTATTCGTTCTTTTCCTAACACAATCTTTATTAATCTGCCTCTTAATACGAGAGACTTTGTTGAAAGTCTGAAACTTGAAGGTTCTTTTCTTCTTCTCTTCTTCTTGTTTAATTGATAAGTAAGCCTTTATTACTTGGTGTAATCCAAACACAGGTCATTACTCAATTTATTGCAGTGTAGCAAATGAGAGTATCTTAGTGTACTTGACCAACTTCTTGTAATTTTTTTGAATAAGCCATTTAACAGTGTCTTGCTCTGTAGTTATGTATTTTGTCTTAAATGGAACTTTGTTCAGTAATTATATGGATATGTATATATATTGTCCCTAAATCTTTTGGTGAATTTGGATGCTGAAAGGTGCATGGCCTCTAGTCAAATTTTTTTGAAAATTGTACCAAAATTTTTATATATCTTCGTATACACTTTTATATCACTGAGATGAATGTGACTTGGAATTAAGAACCTTACATGTGTATCTTACCACCACCTGTCCTTTCCCTCATGCACTAAATAAAAAAAAGTACAAACAAAGATTATTTTCACTCTTTGTTAGCACAAGTCTTGTTGACTTTTTTGGCCTTTTTCCTTTTGGCTTCCCAAATTAAGTTTTTAGCTTGGATTCAACAAGGATGCATGAACTTTGAAAGTGCATTGATTATTTTTCTTTAGGTCAAAGACTGCACTTGTTTGATATGAGCTTTCTTTTTGTTTCTGTTGTGTTTAGGAAAAGTTATATCAGTCCATTAAAAGACAACAAGAAGAGGGATCAAAAGTTACAACCGTTGATATACTCAATTATATACAGGTTTGTCCCGATTTATTAATCTTTTCTTTTTCTTTTTGATGATGTCTTTGTTATAATGTCTAATAATTCACTATAAATGAGCACCTTTACTTGCACATCTACCTAAGCAAAGTTGCAGCTATTTTATTTGTTTTAATGCATGTCTAGATATTGCTCCCCTTAAAACTATGTGCTTGTAATCAGGAATGCATTTCAATAATGTCAAATCCTAACTTTTTGGAGATTTTTTTTATAACATTTGTGATGCAAATGCACAAGGAAATGTTAAAGTTATCTAAGAGTTCATTTATGTCAATTGCAATACGAGCAGTTTTCTAATCTTATCTGCTTTAGAAATAAAATGATGACAAAGCTAACTATATTCTCTATTGTTAAATTTAAGGGCAACAACTGATCTTACGAGATAAATTAATTCTTCTAAATTGGTCACCTGTTCTACAAGGCACCTTCTTACTAATGCTACAAATATCTAAGATAGTTGTTTGACAATAAGGTTTAAAGCTTTGCAAATTACTAGTGATGTGATTCATATGCTTTTGTTGCAAATTGATAAAATAATAGATATATTTTCCTTTCAAATGTCTAGTTAAATTTTTTATACATTTAGAAAGTGAGTTGAGCAAGAAAGCTAGTCATGGTGAAGCAAATGAGTCGTCATCCATGATTGTAAAGATGAGAAAGCCACTATAGTTGTAATTTTAAGTTATAGGTGAAATATGCATGGTAAGAGGTTTATTAAACAGGACACTTTATATAAATTTTGCCCCAAGTAATCATGTTATTTGAGAATTAACAATTTGATGCATGGTCAGTTTTTTATGATGATTTTTTTAGAAATGCGAGTACATCATTGAACTTCAAAATATTTTATTAGAACTGTTTAAATTTATTTTTTTTCAAATTGATAAAAATTATTAATAATTATTATTAAAATGATATGAAAATTTTGGTTCAAATGTTAGTGTTCTCCGAAACAAAATTCATGCTATAAGGTTCTAATTGGAAAGAACCCTATACCATAGAGGATATTGTTACAAGTTGAAACTATAAAAGGGAGAAAGTTCGATACAACTTCAAAGAGAAGGCAATAATTATGTAGCCAAGAGTCGAACGATTTTGTAGGATCAAATGTATAGTCAGAAGGAAAGGGAAGGTGTAAATGAGCAAATGGTTTATTTCCAACAACTATATTAACCGTTAGGTGTTGGATTATAACTAATTTTTGGATTAATAATTGATTCTTGTTAATCTTTCTATCTACTTTTTTCTTTAACCATTTCAACGTTCACAAATTTTCCAAATACAAAAGTTAGATTCTTTTGCTTGAATTGTGACATATCAAGTCGGTATTAAACTATGTGATTCTCATCCAAGGAAGTAGTTGGAATGCAATAATATGGCGGAAGGAACCAAATAGCAAGATGCTTGGCAGTTAGAGGAAAATATGAAGGCCCAAATGCAAGAAATGGAAGTAAGATATGAAATCATGATTGGAGAATTGGAAGAAATAATTTTGCAACTGTGTTAAAATAACATTCAGAATTGGAGGAATATGGAGGGTAGAAGACTGTTGGAGATGGTATCGAATGAGTTTCCAATAAATAATGGGTATACTATGCCTACTAGGTTTAACAGGGTGGAATTTCCATCTTTCAATAGATAAGGTGTTTGTAATTGAGTCTTCAATTGTATGCATTTATCTTGGAAGCTTTATCATGGTACCAATTATACATGGAGAATAGCGTGATGGTGGAGTCTCCCAGCTGGGGGGATATTTGATAACATTGGAGTAATGATTTGGTGAAGCTATGTTTGATGATCTGGTGAGGGGAACTTGAGAAATTGAAGCAGATAGGTAGCATAAAAGATTATTGTGCAAAATCCAACTTTCTGTCAATTGGTAATGCTGGGGCCTTATTCTCTTTTAAAGGAGTTGAAAGCTGAAATAGAATATCCATTGAGCATTTTGATACAAGAAATATTATAGTCGGTGTATGAGGCAGCTAAGAAACAGTAGCTAGTTTTCCATCATTGTTTTGCAGCGTACAAAACAAATTGGTAAATTTAGTAGTAGAATAGGCTAGTTTCATTGCAAATTTATAAAGTTGAACATGACCTACTAAAACGTCAATCAACTGAATGTGATGTCCAGTGGATGGAGTTGGAGGTAATAGGTAGTAGAGAGATGATGTGAGAATGTGAGTCATTGAAGCAATTACTGGAACAATATACCTTCAATCAAGAAACATGATCTTTGCATTGTGTTAAGGAGGGAACAGAGGTAGTGAACAACAGGCCTTGTAAGTATGTTGGGGTGCATAAAGGGGCTATGGTGGAATTATATTATGGAGCAAAGAATAATCAAGGAGAGCAGATCTCCGTTTTCTTCTTTGTTAGTCTTGGTGAATAAAACAGATAACTCATGGAGGACATGTACGAATTATAGGATGCTAAAAAAATGTACTATGAAGGATAAATCCTGCATTTCATTGATTGAGAGTTACTTGATTAATTTTATTGTGTATAATACTTTTCTATGTTGGATTTATGGGTTGATATCATTGAATTTGTATGTTTAAGGAGGATCTACATAAAACAACCCTTAAAACATATGATGATCATTATGAATTTTTGGTAATGCCTTTTGGTTTAATCAATTCATCTGTAACAGTTCAGAGTTTTGATGATTTCTATTTTCAGTAAGGAATTTTGTTTTGGTGTTCTTTGATGACATTTTGATTTATAATAGTTCATGGACATAACATCTTAGCAGGTGTTATAGATTCTAAGAGAGCAACAATTATTTGTGAAGGAATCAAAGTATTCTTTTGGATCAAGTCAAGTGGACCTTGACCATTTCATTTTGCCAAAAGGAGTGTCATCAAATCTTAGAAAGGTTAGTGCAATGCAAAATCGACCATTCCAACTAATTTGAGGCAATCAAGAGGATTTCAAGGATTAGCTTGATATTATAGGAGGTTCATTAAGGGGTAAGGCCAACTAAGTCATTCATTAACTTCCTTATTAGTGAAGAATGCTTTTGGGTGGCATAAGAGGCTGATGATGCTTTTAGAGCTATCAAAAGGCATTACTGTCTTCACCCAATTTAGCCGTACCAAATTCTAATAAAGAATCTATCATTGAAGTTGATGCAAGTAGGAATGTTTTAGGAGTTGTTCTGACGCAAGGAGGTCATCTTATTGCTTATGTTAGCAAAGCCTTATTGTAGGGGGTGAATTATGCAGATAGACAACAAAAGCTTGAAGTATTTGACGGGGAAAAAGATTACTACTCCCTTTCGACAATCATGGTTACCAAAGTTATTAGGATTTGACTTTGAAATCTGATACAAAAAGGTAGTTGATAATGTAGTAGTTGATGGAAGTAGGGAGTTATATAATCTAGTGGTCTCTCCAGTGTAAAGCAACTTATTATGAGAGATCATTAATAGTTGGGAGGAGGATGCAATAGTACAGAAAGTGATTCAATGGCTTAACCTAGTTAACCTTAATTTATAGCTTATAATTGGTCTAGTGACTTGTTGCAATGGAAAGGCAGGTTAATGGTTGTGCTAATATGGAGTTGCGCAACAAAATCATCTCCTTATTTCATGATATGGCTGTGGGTGTTCATTCCAGTTTATTTGGGAACGTATAAGTGACTACATATGTATTTTTTCTAGAGCAAAATGCAAGGAGATGTTCTAGAATTCATTTGTAGGTGTGACATTTGCCTGATTTACAGGCACTATAGCTGTTGCCTATTTCATATTAATTGCAGATTGATATTATTCTCAATTTTTTCGAGGGCCTAACTAAATCTAAGAGTTATTGTGTGATAATGACCGTATTGGATCATTTTAAATACACTCATTTTATTCCTCTGTCCCATCCTTATTCTACAGCTAAAGTAGCTAGTTGTTCATTCACTAGGTGTACAAGTTGCATGGTATACCAGTGATGATTATGAGTGATAGGGACTTGCTTTTTGTTAGTACCTTTGGCAAGAATTCGTCAAGGCTCAAGGGGTACCCTTAAAGATGTTGACTGCCTATCATCCTCAAACAGAGGTTTTGAATTGAAACTTGGAGACCTATTTATGGTGTATATCTAGCAATTGTCCAACTTATTGGAGTAGTTAGTTTCCTCTTTCACAATGGTGGTATAATACCACTTTTCATTTGGCTATATGATGTTCTCTGTTTGATGCCTTACATGTATTTATCCATCTTGTGCATGCTCCTTGTCTTGCGGGGGATTCCAAGTTGTTGATGGTGGATGAGGCATTGATAACTTATCCAGTTCCATATTAAACAAGCTCAAAACCTGATGAAGCAATTGACAAATAAAAAATGCACTGCAGAGAGTTTGCAGTGAATGATTTAGTGTATGTAAAACTTCAACCTTATAGGCAACTAAGTGTGCAACAGCGGATGAATCATAAGTTGTCATCTCTGTTTTTTGGTCCTTTTATAATTCTGCAAAGCGTGGGTAAGATGGCTTATCGTTGGATCTTCGGGAGAACTCTTCCTTGTGTCTCAACTTAAACATGTTTCAGATGCAAGGAGAATTCAACCACATCTTCCCATAGCAGTGCCATTCGCAATAGGAGGATCAAAAAACAGGTCAGCTGTTAAAGTCTTGGTTTAGTCATTAGTGGTCGCTTGAAGATGAAGGTGATGTTACATGGGAATTTCTTATAGATACCTTGACATCAACCTTGTGGAGTTAAAGAGGATCATTGTTACAAGTTGAAACTATGAAGGGGAGAAGGATCTATACAGCATGGAAGAGAAGAGAATCATGTAACTAAGAGTTAAATGATGTCGTAGAAAGAAGGGAGAAGTGTAAATGAACAACTGGTTGATTTCCAATGGCTATGGTAGCTGTTAGGTGTTGGGTTATAACTAATTTTTGGAGTAATAATTGATTATTGTTAATCTCTCCCTCTACTTCTTTCCCTAGATGGTAGAAAGTTTGTTACAAGCTAAAGTTGTCATTGGTTAAACATTGCTGTTTGCTTTTACTCTCTTTTATTCATACCATAAGAGTTGGGAGTAGACCATTAAATGGGATTCCATTTCGTTTTGATTATCCATAAATACTGATAATTTTGTTCAGCATGGTTTATAAAGAGATTATTCTGTTCAATTGACATTTTCACTTTAACAATGATGCAGAATGAGCTTGACTATTGTGGGGAAGAGCCGTCAATGTCCCCCAGGGCACCGCACCAACATCAGAATTCTCAGCCAATTCAGTTCTCCAACTCCAGTTTCTTGGTTTCTCCAGGTTCGTCCGGACCAGTGATTGCCAACCAGCACTGTGATCAACAAACGAAAAATGCAGTTTTCTCGAATGCTTTGTCAAGCCCTATCCGCAGGAGTCTCCAGAATTATCACATTGCTCAGGGAGGATACTGCCAGAACAGGGAGTCCAATGATTCTTCGATGGACATGTGAGACGGCAGTTCTCTTAGGCAGCTCTTCCTGTGCTATTAATGGGCGGCCTAGAAAGCTGTTGATACTTCAATAGTGGAAGATGATACATGGAAGAGATTTTCGGAGTGAACGGGTTACGATGATGACTTCAAACATGTGAAGAAAAGGCTTGGCGTGAGTTTGGATTGGCATATGCTTTTTCTCGGATCAAAATAACCTATTAGCTTATCATCCCTCTCTTAGAACTGCCCCTTAGTTTGTGTCTTGATGAAGTTGGGTACCAGTTGGTACCCTATGTCACTTGTTATCAATCATGCTTTCGCTTAATGTGTGTGCTTGTTTTACCGTGTAAATTTGTGTTTTATGTAGCTGCTTGTATCTCTCGCAGTCTGGTTTATTAAATTTTCGTTTAATTCTTCAAAGCTCGAGCAATGATCCTCTTGTGCTGTCGTAAGGAGCTTCAAGTACGTTCAGCAGATATTAGGGTGGGGAGGAATGGCAAGTGTGACCGACACATGTTGGGAGTGGCAAGTGACTACAGAAATATATCTTTGCAGAACCTTTGAACATAAATTTAAATGGAGAAGCTAATGCTCGACTCTTATCTTAATAATGTTTGGAATATTGAAACAAAAATTAAAATGGAGAATGTTACTAGTTTATTTTTTAAAAAAGATACTTGTATACTTACAGGACAGTAATGAAAATAGGTAACAAAATAACCTCAGGTAGATTTTTATCCTCATTGACGCTATTTAATAACCAAGGCATGCACCTTTTTGATACCTCAGACTTTTCTTCCTCTTGTTATACTCTTAATTCGGTACATCATTAAAATCATCCTCATTATTCCCATTAAGAAATTCCATCACTCGTTTCCCCCTGCTCTACCATATGAAATACTTTTCATGGAGGGCAATTACGAAATCTATGATTAGCTTGGTTACACTTAGAAGCATTTCTTAGGAATTGATTCAAGGATTTATAATGCTTTGCTCATCCTTTGCTTCTTTTTTTTAACTCACTTTTTTCGTTATGAGAATTAATATACGTGAAATATATGCATATTTTCTTAAGTATTTTATTTGATTTGTATGTTTTACTTAGCTTTTAATATATTTGTAGATAATAGTGCACATTTGACGTTGGTATGAGATTTACCAAGAACTAGGGCCTATTTCAAATAAAACTTAAAAAATTTACTATTTTTAGAGAAACATGATTTTGCGTACGTTCTAGTGCCAACCCATGCATTATATGAATCAAGTATAAGAGAGAAATAGACTATAACATGGATTGGAGAGTGATTGAGTGTCATTGAAGAAGGTTCATAGACTAATAGAGCCTAAATTATGGTCGTGTCTTAAACAGTGTGCAAATCATAAGAGAAATAAAAGGATCCACGGTATGGTGCATAAATGTGTCAAAGATAGTATTTATCCCCGAGAGGAAGCAAGAGGATCCATGTTTAGCATGATTTTGAGAGCATTTTGCTTGCTTTGAATGATTCTGTAGGATTTGATATTCAATTGATTTATACTTTGTTTCCATACCTTGATATAGTTTTCTAATATGGAAGCAAAGAGTTCAGGCAAATTTAAGTCAAAGTGGATCAATTTGATGCAAGTTGGAGCAACACAGAATCTATGTATGATGAACATGTATCCACATTATGCTAGTTAAAGAGTGTTCAAAATACGAGACAAAGATGGATCCATTTTAGGGAACCGTGTTGGTTAAAGTAATTACTTTTCTGGAGTTGTTAAGAAACACGAGACCTCTCCGTTCAGCCGTGGTTCCCCGAGTTCCGCCCTTCTTCTGGTAAAATTACGCACGTTGTTGCTTGGGTGCGGTTCCCTGATCTTCCCATGGCCAGATATCATCCTTCGATCCTTACCGCGTTGGGCAATCTTGTGGGTTGTACTGTGAAGATTGACGATCATACGCAGCTCACCCAACTGGGAAAGTTCGCCAGAGTGGCGGTAGATGTGGATTTAAGCGCGCCGCTCCGCCCGTGTGTGGAGCTAGATGGGGAACTCATTTGGGTAGCCTACGAGGGGCTCCTGCAGATTTTCTTCGCCTGTGGCCGAGTCGGCCATGGCAAGTCCACGTGTCCGACAACCACCACTGGACCACCGAGCCCTCTCCTGGCCACCGCCACCCCGAGCGCCCCTCCGTATTAGAACAC
>JANSVB020000059.1:1457878-1478902 GCA_025504935.2 Erythroxylum haughtii
GAAATACCGGAGACATGATCCTCTGTTTAATTTTATAATGTCTTATTCTGTCTCATGAATTTC
Organism: Erythroxylum haughtii; assembly: GCA_025504935.2. NCBI lineage: Eukaryota > Viridiplantae > Streptophyta > Magnoliopsida > Malpighiales > Erythroxylaceae > Erythroxylum > Erythroxylum haughtii. The sequence goes on from JANSVB020000059.1 coordinate 1,457,942, forward strand.
AGTCATTCATTTATGCGAGACTCACGCGAGACCTACATAAATGAATGATTGAGATTCATGGAATAAAATAAGACACTATAAAATTGGACAAAAGATCTGGACTCGAAATCCGGCTTTATGAACTCAAAAAAGATGATTTTTTATTCTTATAACATTTCATTTCATGAAACTGTGTTTTCTTTTGCTCAAAATGATGAACAGATTGAACTTAAAATTTAAGATATTAAACACTGTTTTGATGAATTTTTTGATATGCCGGACGAGTGACAAGAGAGAAGACAAAATCGAGAGAAAAACTTTGGAATTAAAGGTCAATGCTAGTAATTCTCAAGAGGAGATTGCTAGAGCTTAAGAAATAGAGAGTAGATTGCAACGAACGGCTCGTCAACTAGCTCAATTGGAGGACTATATTCTTTATTCTGCCATTACAAGAAGATTGGGCCCTCACGGGCTCCGTCTATTATTAGATTTGGGCTAAGACAACTGGTCTACAGGTTAATAAAGAAGCCCTCTGAATTCTAAAACCTACTCCAGTTTCACACGTCAAGCAAACACTTGCATCTATGTAATGTGCCACAAGGAAATATATGCATTGGCCACTAGATCTAAACCAGGGCGGACTCTACAAGAAATGAACAAAGGTTTCTTTGGTACTATCGAGTCTTTGCCTAGTGTTACTTTCCTGCCAAATTTTTTCCTAATACAAAATTGACTCGGCAAAAATTGCATCTCTACTTTCTCCCCGCTGTCATAGTAATCATAAGCTACCGTCACTAGAACCCCATCAAGATCTTCCTCAACTTGGAAAATCCTAGTTTTATCGAAGCATGTAGATACAATGCTAAAATCTACTAGTTTATCCATTTGTATGTCAAGAAAATGGATAAATGAATCGTAAATATCGATTCCAGATTGGTATGTATACGACAAAGCCTTAGTATGATAACCATTTGGTCCCATTATATATGGTATATACTAAGGCTTTGTGAAGTACTAAAATCTGTAGACGTACGAGACATACAGAAGAGATATATACAGATGTTTATAAGTCACTGATTCGAGTGCAGTAAGTAAGTTGACGTCTAAAACAGTGTCTTCCAGCAGAAAGTGGGATAACTTCAGTTCTTTGAAAGAGGAATATGTCGATGTCCTTGAAATGTCCGCCCTCCTCGCCATCTCTCTCCTCCACCTCTTATCTTCACGTACTCTCTCTTCTCTTTCCCGTCTGGACTAGTTTGTCTATGTAATGTTCTATACATGATATGGGCTGGTTTTGATCCTTGAATTGATAGCAGAGAAGAGGATTAGAAGGACCAAGATTGGTGTTTCCTGGTGGGTGGGGAACTTCAAATCAAGTGCTTTTCAAGTTGCCATCTTTTCCGCAGATTCGAGCTGCTTCTGGCTCCTCTTCTCTTGATACCGGTACCCTTCATCTATTTCTCACTATCTTCATTGTCTCCATTTGTTTTTGGATTAAAGATATGTTCTTTTTGGTCTTTGATGTGATGTTTTTTAAAGGGGTGACTACTGAATTGGATGCTGTGTCTAGCTTCAGTGAGATCGTTCCCGACACTGTCATTTTCGATGATTTCGAGAAGTATGTTTCAGTTAGTTTATTTGAGCAATGCTTGGTTACTTGCTTCTCGGGCTATTGTCTTGTGTCAAGTGTAATTGACGATTGTTTGGTATTTAATTTTACAATATAGGTTTCCTCCAACTGCTGCTACAGTTAGCTCTTCCCTTCTTTTGGGTATATGTAGCTTGCCAGATACTGTTTTCAGAGTAAGCACATAAATTAACTTACATCATAACTGTGAAGAGTGCTTTTAGTAATCGTTTAGATCAATAAAAATCGCGGTTAGTTTCAGTTTTCTTTATTTTTCAACTTGAAATTTCGTTTTTTATCTGTTTGTAGAATGCTGTGGACATGGCTTTGGCAGATTCAACGTGTTCTACTCTAGAAAACCCTGAATTGAGATTGTCTTGTTTTACTAACAAGGTTGGATTTCTTGACTGGCGGTTTCCCTTACTGGAGGATGTCCTGTAAATTTGATTTCGGGTATCTAGTTAGGCTGACTGGGTCATTCATGTAGGCTTTAGTGAATGTTGGAGGAGATTTGGCAAAGCTAGTTCCTGGCCGAGTTTCAACTGAAGTGGATGCACGGCTGGCCTACGATACTCATGGAATTATTAGGAAGGTAACAAGTTCAAGAGAATGATGGAATTATTTGCTTATTCATTTCTGTATAGTGGATGATGTTGCAAGTGGTGTATGGTCCAAGGTAATTGATCAGATCCTAGCAGGGAGTCCTTAATTTGGGTGGATAACCATTCATTTATATGATTTCTGATAGTATTTTCCCAATCTTGAACCTGATATTTTGGATGACATATTTTGTCAATAACATAGTTTATAAGCTGTCTAGCATTATGCCTTTCAGCAAGTCTTGGCATGTCTTTTGATGCCGTGTCTCTGTTGAACTTGCAGGTGCATGACTTACTGAAGCTGTACAATGAAATCAATGTTCCCCCTGAGCGTCTTTTATTCAAAATTCCATCGACTTGGCAAGTGAGTTTCATACAATAAATAGCAGAGCTGCTGTTTTTGTGATTTCATAGGTCTTACAGGGTTTCGACACAAGGAAACTGATAACTATTATCATTTTCTTTGACCTTAATTACTGGATCTTTTATCCAGGGCATAGAGGCCTCAAGATTGCTGGAAACTGAAGGCATTCAGACACATTTGACTTTTGTTTACAGGTAGATTTGTGAAACTAGCAAGATATCTGTAAAACTTGCAGTGGAAAATAGCAAATGGCATTTAACTCATTAGCGTCAACTTTCCAAGAGCAGCAAGTTTTTTATTGTAAAAGGTTCACTCTCATACTTAATCCTTTGGTTTGTTTCACCATAATTGCTCAAAAAAGCGGAAGGGAGCAAGTTCTTGTCTTTCTGTGGGAATTCATCATGTTCAGGCCAGATTTCAATGTCCATTAATTTCTTTGGTCTCTGGATTTTTGTGATGACAGTAGAAACTACAAACTTGTTTACTAAATCCTTTCCATGTGTTCGTCTCAATTTTTGGTTGCCTTTGTATAACATCTATTTGTTTCCTGTTTCTTGATTGTTCGTTGCTCTTAAGTTTTGCTCAAGCTGCAGCTGCAGCCCAAGCTGGAGCTTCTGTTATTCAGATTTTTGTTGGTCGCCTTCGAGTAAGTACTCCTCTCACTGATTAATAGCATTGTTATCTCAATAGTATTTACTTTGATTTAATTCTTTAGGTGCTTCTGTGTTTTTCAGGATTGGGCACGCAATCATTCTGGTGACCCTGAAATAGAAGCTGCTTTGAAAAGAGGAGAAGATCCTGGGCTGGCTTTGGTGAGTCAAGAAAGAGATTAGCTTTTCTAGCTCTTCAGTTTTCAACTCTGTATTGGGTGTTCCCTGACATATTTTATCGGTTTCAAAATTTATATATTCTATTATCTTGTAATTTAGATGTGACTTTAGAAGAGTAGCTACAAGTTTGATTCAACATCTGTTTCTCTTTTACTTATCTGTAGATTATTCTTACCTATGAGGAACATTTACTCGATATCCTGAGCGGTGATTGTGATAGAATAACCTTTATCACTAAGGGGACCTTTACAATTCTTAATAAAGTGAATTATTGGAAAAGAAGCGGCAAATCACAATGCTACTAACTCCTGAGGTCCAAGGTTTGACTCCATAAATAAGTGGGACTATGATGTGAATGCTGGATGAGGGGGAGAGAGGAAAGGTATGGCGGATATGAGAAATATACTGACAGTGACTCTTCTGCCCGATCATTGTGTGACCTTAAATTTGGACCCTTGTCACTGCTACCATATATTGCACAGATTAGTGGTGGAGTGATAGTACAAGTGACCATATCCTCCTGTTTTACTTTGTGCTAATAGGTCTAGCAACATCTATCTATCAACTGTTGGTGTTCTTGATTAGGAGGCAGAATATGTATTCAACTTAGTAGCATTCTTGTTGCTTTAGTGAAGTGGGATACTTTTGATTTACTGATTCTTACTTTTAGCATTCCTGCTGTAATTCAGACCTCTCTTTTGATTTGAAGGCTGAAGTATCAATAAATTTCTAAAAAGTGATGCATTGCACTACTTAATTCATAGTAGCTACATTATAATTTACTTCTTAAAACATCATGATTTTCTAATCCCATTTTCTGTTATTATCTACAGGTAACTAAAGCTTACAATTACATTCACAAGTATGGATATAAATCAAAGTTGATGGCTGCAGCTGTTCGTAACAAACAGGACTTATTCAGCCTTCTGGGGTAATGTTTAGGTTCCTTTCCTTTTCCCTATGCAATTTATTTATTTTTTTCCCAGGGGGTTACGAGTCTGGTTTGGGTCATGTAGTCATATTTATAGATGATTACTTATGACTGCTGAAAATTTTAGTTTACATTTGATGCATGTTCTCGTTTGCAGGGTTGACTATATAATTGCACCTTTGAAGGTACTGCAATCTCTGAAAGAATCTGTAACTACTCCTGATCAGAAGTACTCCTTTATCCGAAAACTATCACCACAATCTGCTGCCAACTATAATTTCAGCGAAGAGGAGGTCTGCTTTTCATGCACTCTCACCATTGCTTGTTTACGTATTTAGTTTACTGTCAAATCATATTTATAATCACAGACCTAGCATTACTCTTCCAAAGCTTAATCTTTCCCTCAAGCTTTGTCCATTCGTTTCAGCTTTCTTGTCGCTCTATTTTCAAATTCATAAACTTCTCTGGTTGGAGAAACAAGATGGTCTCTTTTATCTAGTGCCTTGATAGCAGAGGTGTAAGGCTGTGTAAATTGTTGTTTGGTAGAGGCATCTCTACTAAAATATCATCTCCATTTTAGCTATCTTTATTAGGGAACAGAGATCTTTCTGTTTCATGTGCATACCTTTAGGTATACAACATCCTTTGAATTTGCACGTCAGATATTTTTGCATCATATTGAGCCCCTTCATTGGGCTAAACTTAGTTTAACTCTTTATCTGTATATATTTTCTGATTGATTCTTCTGATGTTAAGGTTGCAAAATGGGACCAATTAAGTCTGGCATCAGCTATGGGGCCTGCATCAGTCCAGCTTCTGGCTGCTGGACTGGATGGCTATGTAAATCAATCGAAGAGAGTAGAGGAGTTCTTGACAAAGATTTGGCCACCCCCCAATGTGTAAGGCTTTTTCAGTCATCTGGGCAAAAAATGGTTGAGCCTCTTGGCAATAAGTCGAAAACACACACACCGAGTGCTCTTCATTCCACCCCCTTTTCCTGTCTCTAACATGAAATTGAAACCTTTTGTTTTCATATCCACCACAGCATTAGGAATTTCCAAGGCATTTGATTTTTCTCTTGCATGTATGAGCGTAAACCTTCAAGTGAATCCCAATCTGTTGTGTTTGGTTTACCCTAACCCAATAGAAAGTGATTCCTTTCTAGTTTCTGTTTCAATTGTTTTCTTATTTCAGTCTTAATGGTCCAGTTATTTCTTTAAACTACTGCAAAAGAAAAAAGAGAAGAACTTTCATGAAATCCAACATTATTATAATTATCTTCAATTCTTCTCCCGCTGTTTTTCCGTATATAACAGAAAACTTAGATGGTTGGATATTTGGAGAGTTGCGTCTTGGATACTTAAAGAGTTATTAATTGCATTCTTGGAGGGTTGCTGTACTGTCAACCTTTGGAGCTGAGTTGAGCTTAGTATTGTTCAGTGGTTAGACTTGTTTTTCACTGGTCACTGCACTGTGGTTTAGCTCCGTATTTTGTTTGTTATTAGCTTAGCTAGCTGGTGATTCAATCAGAACATAATTTGTTACTCTAGTGTAATGAAATTCACAGGTATTATAGAAAAGTGAGTTTTTGAAGCTTCTCCTACTTTCTTGCAATTTTCCCATATTTTCTCTTCGGCCAAACAGTCTTTGTTGCTAATGTTGTTCAGACCTTGATTTCTTCGTGAATTGCTAAGAATTACCATCCATCATGTTAATGAAAAATCCAACTAGTTGTGTCAGTATCCATGTTGACACATTCTTCCCTTATTTGACTCCTGCAGACCCGCACCCTTTTCCTCTCTTGTTGTCGCATTGCTTCTTGTATTTATTCGTTGCCAAGCCAAGCAATGATGAAAATCTGCTACAAGCGTGGCGAAAATGCAATTCAATGGTAATTGCATGGATTTTCAATTCACTCTTAGTTGAGTTTCACTCCAGCGTTGTGCATGTGGAGACGGCAAAGGAGACGGGGATGGACCTGTAAGAAAGATTTTCAACGAACAATGCTCCCAGAGTCCACGAACTCAAACGAGAGATCTTACTAATACAACAGAAGGACTTGTCCCTCGTAACCTACTTCAACAAAACCAAAGCATTTTGGGAAAATGCTTCCAAATTACTGGAGCATTCCACAATGCTCGTGCAGTGCAGCAAAGGAATTAATGGCCAAAAGAAAGGGTGAAAAGTTACACAATTTTCTTATGGGACTAAACGATCATTTCAATGTGATCAGGTAAAAAATCTTAAACATGGAACCGCTGCCAAGCTTGGGCAAAAGCCTATGCCCTTGTGACAAAGGAAGGGAAACAATTGACTGTTTCTCTCACAGAGCACCGGAAGCTACTGCCTATGTTGCAAAACCCATTAAAACGAAGTTGAACTTTGGCTATGAAAAAAATCTGGTATTGGTAAAAATATAATTTTATTGCCAAAAACGTCGCCAGATTTTCATAGTCAAAAACTAGAGGTAACACTTTGTGTTAATCGTTGCTAATAGTTTTTGCCTACGTTTTAATTTTCATAACAAAAAATTATTAGCAACATTTTGAGGAATCGCTACTAGTAAGTTTGGCGACGCTTATTTTTCGTACCTAAAAGCTATTAGCTACATTTTTGGAAATGTAGTCAAAAGTTTTTAGCTATGTTTTTACAAATGCAGCTCAACTTTGTCATCTGTCTCGGGCAATTCCAAAAGAAAAATCAGGTCCGATGATGAGAACACTCCTATAAGGTCTCCAAACAAATATCGTTTTGAGGAATTGTCACTAATAAGTTTTGGCGACGCATATTTTTTGTAGCTAAAAACTGTTAGCTACGTTTACAGGAATATAGCCAAAAAAATTTAGCTAGGTTTTTAGAAATATAACCAAATGTTTTTAGCTACGTTTTTGAGAATGTGGCCAAATGTTTTTAGTTACGTTGAGTAAAATGTAGTCAAATTTTTTATCTAAGTTTTAATGAAATGTTATATCATGTTGGAAAAAAAATTATTTGTTACATTTTAATCCATATTATTGTATATAATTTTTTGATATATTTTTATTGTTAATTTATTATACAAAAATAATTGATAATTTGAAGAATTGTTTATAAAAAATAAAATATCATTAAATTTGTTCATATACAAGATTTTAATTACAACTTCAACAAAAAATAATAAATACAGAGACTAGTTTATAAATTACAATACAAAACACTCAACCGTTGCATCTTCTTCAAATCTATAATCGGAGAAAAAAGTATTAAATTTAAATTATAATACAAACAGGAATTAAAATAAAAAAGTATAAGAGATGTAATTAATACCATTTACTTTCATCGCCACTACCATTATAATCAGCGCCAAGTATTTTTTTGAGGTATTTATTATACTTGGCTAACTTTTTTTAGTATGTTGTCATTTAGCTTTAAGAGTCTTGTTTTCCTCTTTAAGACATTGAACGTATATGAATCTTGATGAGGTTGAAACATTTAACTTAGGGCTAAAGTCAAGACCTTTGATATAACTAGAACATGTACTAAGGATGGTATTGTAAATATCTTCTACGTTGACCTTAGGCATTGATTTCTGTAATAACTCTTGCATCTTATTCTAAAATTTAAAAAATATTCAATGCAAATATTATTAGTTAGTACTACATAAATAAATAAACTTAAAATTTAAACAAAATTTTATACTTACATAGTTATTTTTTGCTTCTTATGACATCCATCTATGACCTTCCTTGTAGTGAGTGAGTTTGTATAGTATGATCCTATCACACTCTTGTCCATGTAGTTCCTTCTCACTCTGAGTTATGAGAGAAAAATACAAGGCACAATAAATAATATAGTGTTTATTGATATAATTATAACTTGTAAACAAAGATCTTTTATATTCATTTCGGGCGACTAGAAATAATTTGGACCTTTGATTGTGAAGTGTTTTCATTTTTCCTTTATTGATCTTTGTCTTCTCACATTTTTTCCTAAATAAAGAAAAAAAGATTAGGTAGTCATTAAATCATTTGATAAGATTAATGGAAACAAATGTGAAGGGAAAGAGAACAAACCTAAACATCGGGAGAGACCTAATAATTACATAAATTACTCCAATTTTCTTGAGACATTCATTTTAGAACATGCTTCTTTGCCTCCGCATCAGAAGGAATTTTTTTTTATAAATTTGATGTAACCTATAACGACAATCCTTGGTCCTTTGTTTCAACAATGAAGTCACACAATTTGAAACATCAGACTTCTCGATATCGACAATATTTAATTTCATCTGTGAACAATATGTAAAAGTGTGATTAATCTTAAGATAAGTGAAATAATATTGCATATAGTTAAATAAATTGAAAAATTATCATAACTTTATCCAAAACATTTTCAAGCAAGTTGTCTTCCTTTAAGCTCTAGCATGCTTCAAGCAAGGTAATTTTGTTCTCGCAATAATCCCTAACTTACTTCAAAATTTTACTGATTGGGTCTTGTCTACAAGATGACCTTGCGAAGTATCAATGTGTATTAACAACTTGCTATTCATTGAAATATTTATTCGTTGCAATTCACAATCTCTAGTTATACCTTTACATTTTTTTTAATATTAACATGGGAACCTGACAATAAATCAATAATGATAAGAAAATACGCATTAAACATGTAAATATATATTTGAGCATATGTTTGTTTTTAGGTATTAAAGATTAACAAACTTACATATCCCTCTATACTAGTTGATTCATTGTTGTTTGAGGAAAAATGAGGTTGTTCCTGACTAATTTCATTGATGGCTGAGGTCGAATGGTATTGTTCGATAGGAACTGATTGATTTAGTTGAAGTTGTACATCCCTCAGTTCTACAATTTTGATACTTGTCACCTTTTTACCTTTGTTTCTACCAAATGTCATTATATTGGATATCTATAGAAACAAACATTAATTTTATTAACATTACAATACATCTAATCATTATTACAAACATACATTCAATCATTAATATTAATTGCATTAACATAACTCATTCATCAACAATCCACATTAACATAAGTCAACTATTAACAATCTGCATTAGCATAACTTAATCATCAATAATTTACATTAACGTAAGTCAACTATCAACAACATGCATTAATGTAACTCAATCATCAATAATATGCATTAATGTAACTCAATCATCAACAATCTACATTAAATAAGTCAATCATCAACAGTATGCATTAACATAACTTAATCATTAACAATCTGCATTAACGTAAGTCAACGACAACAACATGCATTAACATAACTCAATCATCAACAATCTGCATTAAGATAACTAACAATAATCAACAATCAGCATTAACATAACTCAATTACCAATAATTTGCATTAAAATAACTCAATCATCAATAATCTGCATTAACATAACTCAATCATCAACAATTTGCATTAATATAATTTAAATATCAACAATACGCATTAACATAACTCAATCATTAACTATACACATTAACATAAATATTACCAAAATTACATTTCAAGCAATATAAAGAACACTTTTATTAACTTCAATTATCATGATTAACTATCCTAGCAATTTGTATGACTATATTAACACCTTCATTGAAAAGATCACACTATAGGTATAGATAGTTGATATTAACTAAAATTTTCTTCCAAAAGGTTATAAAACATTATGTTATTCTTTTATATCCTCTTAAATCACTATAATATGATATTTCAATTAAAATATGATCAAAATATAAAACAATGTTCTATGGGGATAATAAAATGAACTCATAAGTTTTTTTCACTGAATTCTCTTATTTAAGTTTAATATAAGTTCATGATGCACATCTATTAAATGTAAATACTTCTCTTAACTTTTATAAATTCTTAAATCTAGTCAACTCAATCTTGAATTTCTTCCTACATAATTCACCTTAGGCAACATAAAGATACTTTTTCCATTCTAATCCCAAATAATTTGCTTCATACAACGAAATGGTATCTCATCTTTTCTGACATCAACTAGTAAGGTAAGGCTAATGTTGCTCATCACCACATCTCTCACATATTCTTTCGTATCTTACAAAGACTATAGACTCACATGACTTAAATTTTTACATTTTTTAGGAAAGCAAAATTTTTAAATTGTTTAGTAATTTACTAAGTTTATTTTTAAATATAAAATAAAACCTATAATATTTTAATTTTCTAGATAAAATTTTATCCATTATCCTAACCTCCAAACGAGGCTCTTACATAATTAAAATAGTGACTTCTCCAAAATCTTAAGTCATCATATTACAAGCCCATTTTGTAAAACTCATTTTGTTATAATCTCTAACAGAAATTTCATCAAAAACATTAGAGGTTGTGCTTAAACAAGCTTCCTAATCTATCTAAGCCTTAATCATCCCATTTTTGGACACATTCACCATCTTCTAAATAACAATATGCATTTACCATCTTCCAAACAACAACACGCATTCTCTTTCAAACAACAAGACACAAAACCAATACAATAACCAAAACCCAAATGCAACAAGTAAGAAAATGAAATCAGAACATAAAAACTCAACATACATTGGACGACTTACCTGGATGGATGGACAACTGTAGATGAAGGACGATAAACAATGAAGTTGGACGAAACCGAAGGCTCTTTAATTCAAAAACATTTTGGGACAAAACAACAATGAAGAATGAAGACAAAGAAGGGCTTCATTTTGGTGTTATATTTAAGAACAAGCCAACATTTGGCAATGATTTCAGGAAAACGTCGCCAAATGCAAACAATTAGCGATGAATTTAGAAAACTGTTGCCCAAAGATTAGCCCATTGGTGACAATCTTATGGAATTGCCGCTAATGAGTATATCATTGGCAACAACACGTCACCAAAGGTTTATTTTTAGGTGACATTTTTCCTTAAGCATCGTTGAATTATAGATTTGGCGACGATTTATCTTTTCATATATATGTATTTATATATTTAACAAAATTTATGTAATATAAAAGTTCTACAAATTAGTATAGAATTTATATATAATAAATAGAGTTTGTGACATCACATAAATTGTCAAATAATATAATTTAAAAGAGATAAATAAAAAGTATAAATCTATGTAATAATAATTAATTTTGTGTTTTTACTTTTATAAAATTTTGAACTCACATTGTTCTTAGCTAATTTTATTTTTAGACTTACAATTATTTGTCAATAATATTAAATTTGATTTTTAAGAATATGATATTAATATTTCATTTTCATTTTCATTTTTTCTATATTGCAATTATTTTTAATTATATTGCCATAAATATAATTATATATGGTAATTAATATAATGATATATGAATGTATAAATAATATTTGTAATTAGTATAATGATTTATGAATAGATAGATACTAATATAGAATTTATATAATATATAGTGTAATATATAAGAATGGGGTTTGCTGAGGAATTATAAATAGAGTTTCACATTTTGACTACAATTTGTGTATACATTGCCAAAGTGAAGGAAACAAACCCAATTACCAACATAAAAATTAAGATAATTGACCAAGCTATAAACTTCCAAAAGCCCATCAACCCTAAAATAAACCTATATAAATCATAAGAAGTAAAGAAATAAACATTATTTGCATAAGTTGTATGGGTATACAAGAAAATTACCTAGTTGTTGCAATTAAAGGTGAAATTAAGGATGATGGATAGACAAGAGAGTGATGCATAAAATTGAGAGAGCCAAAGACTAGAGATGAGAGCATAAAAGTGAGAGAGACTAAGAGAGGCAGTTCAAATAAGATGAGGTTAGGGGAGGAGGAGAGTTAGGAGGCTTGTTTAGTTAAGAAGAAAATGATGTTATTTTTTTAATTAACAAAACGATATCATTTTAACAAAGGTAAGATTTGAGCTTTATATTAGGTCAGGCTACCAAATCTAAGCCCAAGCTTGGCTAGAACTCTAAATTTTTTTAAAATCTGAGTCTAACCAAAAGGTCGATCAATTTAGACCTAACTTATTGATTTTAGGTCAAACCATACTTATTTACCAATCCTACTTAGACCTTATGTGATATATTAATGGGCAAATTATATCTTTTACCTTGAATATATGGGCTAACACATCATGCTTAATGTTAATCTTTAATTAGTATAAAAATTAGGTATTAATTTTTCAGATAAGGTTTAAGATAGTTTCTACTGTTATTTCTAGTACCCCAATATTTACAGCCCTCAAACCTAACTCCAATAGCTTTTTGTCCTACCTCCATCACGACATTGTTAACTCGTGATACATAGCATGCCAACTGTATAATTCTAGTCACATGGACGCTTACGTGGCTGTTATAAAATTTATTTTTTAAGGCAAAAGATATGATTCACCCTCTAACATTTTATATGAGGTCTAAGATACTCCCTCCTGTCGTTGTCACCAGTGTTAGATTTCACCTTAACATTTGCAAATGACACAATTTATATCCTCAAACCATTAGGTTTCCATTAGATCTTCGTTATGACATATTAATCAGTGATCGATACACGACATGTCAACTGTGTAATCTAATCCTGTAAACGTTAATGTGGTTATTGTGAAATTTATTATTTTTAATTTTGTTAATATTTAATTATTTACATTGTTAAAACAAAAACATATTACGTTTTAATTTTTATATACAGTATGCAACTTTTTATTAAATTCCTTATCAACTTCTCCCGTCATGCCTTTCCTAAAAAAAAGAGAAACCAATTCAATATAAATTACTTTTTAATAATATGTAACTAAAAGTATAAAATTACGAGTAATTATCTAACAATAAATATGATACAAAGAAAAATTATAAAAATGATATAACTTTACTTAACAAACGTAATTTATTCATCCTTTCTTCGATTGTAGACATGCAAATAATATTTATAGATATTAGAAAAGAAATCTAAGGATCACTAAAATTTTTACATGTATAATTATTAATAACAAACATATGAAATTTAAAAGTTTTGTATTGCAAGCATTAAATTCTATTTAAAAAGTTTAATACATTTTCTACAATAGAGAATAATTATGACAACTTTTGAAATACGTAAAGATACTTTTTAAAGTCAACCATATATGCTTCTTAAAAATGAATGTCAATTTTTTAGCTTTTATCTTAATTTTAATTATTATATAATAAAATTTTGATATTCTAAAATATAAGAATTAAACTAACCTTTTTATAGAACATATATTTAGAATAATTGTAAGGCAAAAAGTACAAATTGCCCTAATGTTTGCTAAAAAATTTAAGTATGTATGGTATTACATAATATTAACATTTGGGCTTAAGTTTTGACAATTTCTAATTTATGTGTCATCAATTTAGCCAATGTCATATGGCAACTAAGCAATTTAGATCCAGAAATGATTTTAAAATTTTTATTTATTTAAACATTGATAAAAGATGTGATTTTTATCGTAATGTTTTATAAAAAATTTAAAAGAGTTCATACTGTTTGTCTTGATACCATTTTCACACTCAATTCAAAGTGTAACGAACGTTAGGATACAAAGTAGTATCAAAGATAACGATAAGAGCTAATTAGACTTTTTGTAAAACAAACTCACACATTTAGCTTAATTATAATACCCTTACCACAACTACATATTTTTTTAAATAAAGATGGAAATTTTTTTCATAAATACGTATTAAAATATTTTTATTATATTTAATTTTTAAAACATATATTAATTTATAATATGCAATATATTTTTTGTTAATAAATTTTATTGAATATAAAAATATTTATGTTTTAATAATTAAATATTTAAAAATAAAATTTCCATAAAACATTGAGGTGACTAGAATTGAATGTCATGTTTCACAAGTTAAAAGCTTCATGATGGAGATCTATCTAAAATCTAGTGAAGTTAGGTTTCAATTTAGAAACGTTAGGACTTAGGATACAAATTAGCATTAGAGCTTTATGCAAAACGTTCATGCTAGAATCACACATTTGGCCTTAAATTTATAACAAACATGTCAGCATCCACGCGGTGGAACATCCAAGGGTTGTGATGAAGATCTAACGAAAAGCTAACAAATTATAAACCGTATCGTTGAAATTATCTTAAGCTTACTTGTAACGTTAAGAGGTGATGCTTAAAAAATATATACAGTACGCCTGTGCGAATGTCAGTAATATTTCTAGGAGAATTTATATAATAATTTTCAAATTTTAAAAGGTTTGCAATAGGATGTTGTTAGTCAATTATTACAGTGCAACTTCAATATATTCTTAATAAGATTCACTATTTTTTCATAAATTATTATTCATGAAGAAGTAAAATAGAAAGGTAATACAGTATAACGATTTTATTTTTGACAAATTGATCCTATAAAATAATATACTAAATTATATGTTTTAATGAATATATAGTTAGTTAAATTAAAAGTTGTTTTGTGACAGTAGCCTTTGGAGTTTGGACTGTCCGTTTCATCTTATGTTTGGGACCCACCAAGTGTAGGACTATGAAAATGAATCATGCACAGGATTTTAATAATTAACCAAATAGTTAAGATGAAAACACAAGTCGTTCCAAATACTAAATGAAAAGAACATCTTCATCGATGTGGCACCACCAGCACTAGCACGTAAAATCAGAAACAGGAGAACAAATTAGTAAATGAAAAGAAAATGTGAAGTCAGATGTCGTTTTTGAATTTGAAAATAATATTCAATACACAGATATAATATAAGAGAGAAACCAGTTTTTTCTTTCTTTTTTTCTCTCAAGAAAAGAATCCACACGCCCACCCAACACAGCGCAAGGCTAAAAAATTCCAAAACCTACCAACCGCCATCTCACAGGTCATAATATTCCTTCAGTTTTTCTTCAAAATCTCAAGAACCCCAGTTGCTAAAACCCCTGTTCTTTGTTTGCGCTTTTACATCTTGCAGTCCTCGGTGGGATTTATTGGAATTTTTCCACTGGGGTTAGTGTGTGTATGCGTGTTTGATTGGTGGGGGAAGGAGGGTTTGGAATGGAATTTCAACTCAAATGAACACCAAAAGCAAGTTTAAAATCTTTGACTCCCTGCCTGCTTAACGCTGGTTGTTGTGGTGGTGGCGTGTCCGTATTGACTCTCATGGCAAAACGCGTGTACGAAGTTTGGCAAGGAAGTAATGTAAGGCTCTCCATCTAATCGGGTTTCGTTTTGTGAATATGAGCTTTTCTTTTCATTGGTTTTTAGAATCTGGGTTATGTTTAGATTTGTCCTGTTGCAATACAAAAAGGTGGGACTTTGTTTAGTTTGGTTTGAGTATGGGTTTTATTTATTTATTGGTTTTAGGAGGTGAAATTCATTTCCTTTTGTTTATTTGTTAAATTGCGGAGAATTAGAGTTGATTGTATTTCGAATTTCGGGACTTGGTTTTTGTATCTATTTAGCATTGGCTTGTAGACTTTCTTTTTTTTTTTTCCCCTTCTTCTTCTTCTGGGTTTTTGATTGTATGTTCTTCGATGCATACGAGCTGTGGGATTTATAGCATATGCAGCGTTTTTGGAGTAAAAAAAAAAATCAGATTTTGCTGTCTTTTATGTGCCTAGCTAGGAACGTCATCGAATATTCCACCAAATTTATCAACTGAGGTATCTATAGTGTTCTTGTAAATTCTGGAGTTTGCATTCATGTAGTATAGTAATGGTCGTGAAAATTCTTCTAGCGGAGCGCTTGCGGGTCGGATAGTACATTTTACTCTTTAAAGTACATTTTCACTTCTGCCGTGTCAAAGATCTCTCTGAACATAGTCACTAGAAAATTTTCTTTTAAATGTAAGTTGTTCCAACATTTACAGTCGGAGAGGTAAGCCCTTTGTCTATTTCTAGGTTTGTCCATATCTGCACCATCTTTTCAAAAACCCTAAGGTTGCCTAAGAATTGTGCCATAGGAAGTGCCTAGAACTCATCTTTTACATGCTTATGGCCCAAGGTCGGGTGTTCTTACTGTTGTTAATAATAATCATCTTGCTTTGGGTATAGATATAACTTCTTAAATTTTGGAGGAATTGCTTTTCGAAGCAAGACACTTCAGAGGAAGTCTAGTGAGATGTTCATCTATCAAGGGGACAGAAGAAGGGCTTCAAATTGGTAGAGCATATTCTAATGTGTGGGTTGGTTAATCTCTAACTTGGTGGGCAGTTGATATCAGGATTTGCGGGAATTTCAATAGTGTTACTTGTTAATCTCCAAATTTCTGATCTTAGCTTTGATACCTTTGATTGAACCATTTCTGGAAAATAGGATATATGTGTGCCTGCAAATTCATGTTACTTCTTGTTCTTACTTGGATAATATTAGGTAATGAAAGCAAAGTATGAACTTTATGCCCAGTTATCAAAATAGTGAAATTGCTATTGATATTTTGAGTTCATATTGTATTTTGTTTCTTTGTCTTGTTGTCTCTTTGAGCTAGTAGTTCTTTACCAGTGAAAAATCATTTTATGATTTAACTAATCCCTCATTTTATATTCTTGTCCATTTGCAGAAATTCTTGCTTGGCGGGAGGTTGATATTTGGCCCTGATGTCAGGTCATTGATTGTCACCTTGCTGCTGATCATTGTCCCAGTTGTAATCTTTTGTGTATTTGTTGCAAGGCATCTTCGCCATGAATTTTCACCACATAATGCAGGCTATTCAATTCTGGTGATTGCAGTTGTCTTTACCATCTATGTAAGACTCTTAATCTATTGATGCTTCACAAAATATTACGTTGTTTGTAAATATGTTTGTGTTGTACTTTTGGTTGCACTGAATAAGTTACAGAATGGATGAAACTTTACAATTTATGCCGGTGATATCTTCACGAATGTTTATTCGACATTGAGTTATACCGTTAGGGATACTTTTGTCAAGAGTGTGTGAGATTTCAACTAATAGCCTAATTTCTCCAGTTCTAACCATTTTTTTTACAATGTGAATAATGAGTCTAGATCACCATTAAACAGTAACACTGGCAAATATGTTCTAAAATTTTTAATTCATTCAAAGCAAATATCACTTTCAGTTAAAAGTTCATGTACTCCTGATAGCATTATCTTATCTTCTTTTCTTGTTGAATTTGATATTACGAAAATACATGATCTTTCTAGCTTCCTGAGATTACAAGATATTATTCGCTTATAGTTCAGTTTCCTGGAGTTGGGTTTTAAGAATTACTCAATAATAGCCTTAAATTTCAAAATGGGGCTTTTATTAGTGTACATATTTAAAGATCCTTAAATAAAAAAAATTCTCTCAGGATGCTTGCTAACTGCATCCTTTATTAATATCCTCTATAAGAGTGTGATTGCATAATATATGAATTTGATTTATTCCCTTTCTAGTCTCTTTTGCTGTTCTTTTGATCTTTTAGATGATTTTGGCAGGTGTTAGTTCTCCTTTTTCTTACATCAGCTCGGGACCCTGGTATTATTCCACGTAAGTCTCATCCACCAGATGACATCCGATATGATTCATCTATGTCAGCTGAGGTTGGGGAAAGACAAACACCAAGCCTCCAGTTCCCTCGGACAAAAGAAGTTACAGTTAATGGCATTCCTGTTAGGGTGAAGTATTGTGAAACATGCATGCTGTATCGCCCTCCCCGTTGCTCGCATTGCTCTATCTGTAACAACTGTGTGGAACGATTTGATCATCATTGTCCTTGGGTTGGCCAATGCATTGGATTGGTATGCTATTTCACCTATGGTGCCAGTTGCTCCTGTTATTTGGGCATCATCATCAACTTTGTTCCATCTTTCATTGCTCATTTTATCTCCTATTATTCGTGTAATTAATATTGTGCTTATATGTGCAGCGCAACTACCGATACTTCTTTATGTTTGTTTCTTCATCAACTCTTCTTTGCATCTATGTGTTTGCAACATCAGCAGTCTACATGAAAGTTTTGATGGACGATTACCATGGCACAGTTTGGAAGGCTATGAAAGAATCTCCTGCATCTGTCATACTGATGGCCTATTGTTTCATTGCTCTGTGGTTTGTTGGTGGGCTTACTGGCTTCCATTTATATCTCATAGGCACAAACCAGGTCAGGTTAAGATGCTATTTATGAAATAATGTCAAGTCATGTTCAACTGAGATAGAAAAATAGTTTGCGTGTAGATATCTGACATGAAGTATGCATTCATCTTTTGGTTTTGGGGTTATGAAGCCATAACAGTTGTTCAATCAGAGATTCAGGTAAAACTTACAAGGGCATCTGAATGAATGATTCAGATAATCAGTTAAGGCATTAAATTGAACTCAACATATCCATTACAGTTAGGATGGTATTTTTGAGCGTCCTCATTATTGAAACTGAATGACTAGAAATAATATATTAGAAAAATGTTTTTTTGGAGTCCCATTGCATTCTAGGTACCCAATTCTTCAATTTGGAAACCTGAAGCAATTCGGAACTAACTCTTGTCTTAGAAATTATCTTGGATTTGTTATTTCAGTTTATTGTGCAAAGAATGGCATTTTTTTTGGATCCACCTCACATGCTTGGACTATCATACATTTCATACTTCTCTGTTAAGGAATTAGGCACGATTTACCTGTTCTTGTGCTGAATTGCCCTTGTTTACCAGACCACATATGAAAATTTCCGGTACAGAGCTGACAACAGGATCAATGTTTACAACCTGGGTTGTGTAAATAACTTTCTAGAGGTATTTTGCACAAAGGTCAAGCCTTCAAAAAACAACTTCCGGGCATTTGTACAAGAGGAGGTAGCCAGATCGTCTATGCCGATTGCTCAGGAAACAGAAACAGAAGATTTAGGTGGTGATCGGCGTCCTAAGGTTGAAGATGATCTAGATATTGGTGAAGATCTATTGAAGATATCCCAGCGTCGCAATGTTGAAGAAATTGATGAGGACATACGCAGCAGAGGGAGCAATGGGGCCCCTCATAACACTTCAGAAGTAGAGTCGGTTTTGAGCTCAGATCATCGAGCTCTGACAATTGGATCGGAGACTAGACACTCGAGTTGGGGAAGAAGTGGGAACATGGAAATTGCGGCTGATGTCCTTGCAAACTCAACAGTTACTGAAAGCAGAAGTTACAGCACTCTTAAGGAGTCTCGCCAATGATGATAATGAGGTAGTAAGCTATCTGCAGAGTGAGGCACAGAATTGTTTGGATGCTCTGTTACTGGATTTGACTAGAAACTTACAATTATCTGGTTGGGGATTAAACCAAAACCCCCCTGCCTGGGCATGAGGACACGTGTTTTGGAGGGATTGTTGAGCTTACTGTTTTAACTGGGAGAGCAATCAACAGGAATGTATTTGTAATTGTCTGGAAATATGAGGATAGTTTCTTTGCAATCTCCAATTTAATTTCAATCCACTAAGATGTATTCTCTTTGGTTTGCGCCCTTGTAGTTCTGCTGGGTTTATTCTTTGTGTAAATAATTACTGTGCAGACTTTCTAGCGTTTCCATAACCAGCTGGCTTGCCCTTTGATTTCTCTCTCCATTCATCTCCTTTATGGTCATTACCAAGCCTTACGATCGCATTCGTTTCCTTTTCAAAATCTAGGGTTTCGTTAAGATTTCATGTAGCTTTAAGTTCTTGATCTTCTTAACTACTTGGTTAATGATAAGAGCGGAGAACCGGTTGCTGTCACATGAGTTGCTTCTGCACAGCCTACTTAGATATTAATTGAATTTAATTGGTTAAATAGGACAATTGAAAGAAAAATATATATTTTTCTTTTACAAAACTCTATTTGTTTAGATAAAATCATCATTTGAATTTGAGAAAATATCGTATTTTAAAATTTTAATTGCTCTCTAGCAATTAGATGAAATTAGTTAGAGGTTAAAAGACAAAATTATCTTATAATTTAAAATTTTTTAGAAAAACTTATGTTTTTAAAATTATCAAAAAATGCCTTCTAGTTTTCAATTATTTAGAAAAAACATATTATCTTGAACTTTGGTTGAGAAATAATGCAAAATAAGTGCAATAAAAACATCAAATGTGAACTAATTAAATGTTATTTATATGATGATTCAACTTAATTTTTAAACTAAAATTAAACCAATTAAATCATATTTAAATTAATAATTTATTATAATTATTTTAAATTATTAATTTAAGTCAAATTTAATTATTCCAGTCACATTTAAGAGCCAACTTAGATTAATATATTAGTGATACTTGATTAGTTCCTTACTAAAGCTAATATTGCTTTTGTTTCATCGTTATTTCTTAACCAAGAGTCTAAAAGAAGGGAATTTTATAAAAATATAAAAACAGTTTTTTTTTTAATTTTAAAGATCCGGAGATCTTTCTAAAATATCTTCAACTATGAGAGAGATCGATCTCTTTTGCCCTTAATTTGATGATAGTAACCTATCAATGGCTGTATATGTCTACCATCTTCCACTTACGTATGATTACGATTTTCTCATATACGTCCAATAACCTGTACGACTAATTTATGATGGGAGTTCCTTATCATCTATTTATTAAGAATATATGACATTTCAAATAATAAAAAAACTTTCGAGTATATTTAATATTGTTTGATCTTAATATGCTATGCCCTAAGCCACCTCTCGAATTTTTAATATTGTTTGATCTTATATACGTTATCCTGTCACAAATATATTCAATTCTT
>JANSVB020000059.1:1655263-1667637 GCA_025504935.2 Erythroxylum haughtii
TGTCGTCCTCGATAAGTCGACTTGTGTATGATTAGTCGACTTGTGTTGATATATCTTCATGTATAAGTCGACTTATTCTGTGCAAGTCAACTTGTATTGCCTTCAACGGTAACATACAACCAAATCTTCTATAATCTTCATTATTAGTGTCTCTTACACTTATAAGAAGGCTTCCATCTTAATTCCTTAATGATTTATTGAATATCAATCCTAAAATACCTGAAATAATTTCTTAACCAATTCTATACATTTTATTATTATCAAAACACAAGTAAGATTAATTTGTCAACCACCATTAGTCCAACAAGGTATTCTTATACAAGGAGAGGTTTCTTGTAGGAGTATACAATAAACTGCAGACGAAGAAGTATGAACCATACAAGATATTAAAGAAGATTAATGACAATGCTTATATCATAAACCTTCCAAATAGTAAGGGCATCTCTAACACTTTCAACGTAACAGATTTGTCTAAGTTCCTTAATTCCATTGATCCATTATACCCAGAGGACTTTCTGTACTTAAGAACGAGTCCTTTCCAAATAAAGGCGACTGACAGGAAATTTTGGTGGTGCCTTATTAGCTTTAATTGTTTTATTAATAAAAAATTATTTTATCTTTAAGTTTTCATCTTTTAAAGTTTAGTCAATTTGAAAACATTATTTCAAATTTCTTTAATTTGCTGCAGTCACCTTCTTTATTTCAAGCTTTTGGCTGTAAAGCATGTATACAAAAGCTCCGTTCTTTCTACAACGTTCGGTAGATTATGATATTTGGACAGAAAACATCAAATGCTTTAAGGGCCAAGTCTGTCACTTTTTCCTAACTGTCTACCTCTCTTTTTCTCGTAACTCTGTATCAAGCTCTGACTCATTAACTTGAAACAAATCATCCTATTCAAAATAAGAATATATATACTAAATCAATATGAAAACCAATTGAATGTTCAAATACAAAGAAACTAACAAAAAGGCTATTTTTTAAAATTAACTAGTAGAGGAAGGGTAATGAGCAGAATGTGACCATGGAGGCCCTGGAAAGTCGGAACCAGTGAATTGGCTGAGATTTTGAGGTGGCTGGAAATAACCCAATTGCTGACCAGCTAAAAGCAGAGGAAATGTAGCAAAGGAGGACGATGAAACAGAGGAATTTGATGCAATTGATGAAGATGATGGTAAAATTGATTGCAGAGTAGCTAATTTCGAGTTATATACAATCTGATCAAGCGTACTTGAAGCTTGTTGTTGGTCTCCATGAATGACGTAATCACCAGGATTCTGCAAAAGTTGATAATATTCTCCGTAGTCTCTCGTCGTCTCAGCCTGACACCGAAAAGACTTGTGCGGGGATAATTGTGAAACAACAGGCATCTGTGCCACCGGCGAAGGGATTTGTTGTGTATTATGAAACGATGACAGTAAAGGTCGCGGAGGCAATTCCTGGGAAGTCGTCGCTGACATTTCGTAGCCGGTGACAGTTAGCATTTGAGGTTCTTGTGGAAGTACTCTCACATTTTCTGGGAAGTTAAGTTTAGCTCTGCTTCCTCTGAACCTCAGCGCTGCGTCATCGTAAGCTCTTGCAGCGGCTTCTGCCGTTTCAAATGTGCCGAGCCAGACACGGGCCGCCCTGTGGGGATCACGTATTTCTGCTGCCCATTTTCCCCAAGGTCTCTGCCTGACGCCTCTGTATCTTCTCCTTCGCTCGTTGGTTTCGTCGTAGGTGGCGGTTTCTGTTGATTGTAAGCTGGCTCTGGTGGTGGTGGTGACGGTGGATGTGGTGGTTGTCGGGGTGAAGATGATACTTGAACTAACTCCTCCTCCTCGTACTGTGAACATGTATTAGATGATGATGTATGAAAAATTAATAAAGTAAGGAAGCTGCGGGCTGCAATGAATATGTAAATTTTGCTTAACTGGTAAGTAACTGAAATGCTAACTTTTTGACGAAGGTGATATGTACACTGTTCCATTGATGGTTTCGAGAATATTTACAAATTATAGTTTGAAGTGCAGCAGACAAGTTCAGACATTTTCGTAACTTAGAACTAAGATGACAATAGAATCTCTGACGCATGCAATTCCAGAAAAGGTTTGTCCAGAAACTGAACATGAAGATAAGAAGTACTGTACGTAATCAAACGAAGTAATTAGTTAACATGAGTGAAACTAGAGGAGAAAATGCCAAAAAATCTATAAACAATTGCAAGGTTCATTTAAAATGGATGGAGAAGTGAACATATTGATAGACTAATTTACCAGTTGCACCAGATGGAAATGAATCACCTAAACTTCTGAATTCCCCAAACCCTTGATAAACCCTTGTGACAGACTCCAGTAATTGTGTTGCAACCTCTTGTTCACGACCTCTCTTTTGGCCAATGCAAAAATGAGAGCCACCACTACTGTTATGGGAATAAGCAGAGAAAGTAGAGGAAGCTAAATAAGAATTAGATAAAGAACCATGTCCAAAACTTCTTGTTATTGTTGGACCTTCTAAATAACCACCGTCCGTGGCGAATTCAGCACTTTCCTGTTGACCAGGAACCGCGTGTGAGAGTGGAAACCATAGCTTCTCTCCTGCACTAGTGCAGCCAGAGAACAAAGGCGACGACGATTCCTGCGGTTCTACCATCTCCACTTTGCTTAATTGCTGTAAACGGAACAACTGCGACGGTGATGATGGGAGTGGCTACTCCAGCACAGCTTCTTCTCGGCGGTGCTGTGTCTGTATCAGGACACCTAATTATGTACCGGTCCGAGCCTCTAGAATTCGCCAACTTCAAATTCAATAAGCACATGTACTGGTGAGGTACAATTCTTGTCTCTGCCAAGTCGGTTTAATTGCTTTATGCGTAAACAAAATTGGATCTTTTTTCTTGGCTGATTAAAATAGGAGTGCCCCTTTTCTCGTTGGCGGTGGTGCTGATATATACACAACTTCAAAGATGATCAGCCATCATTCAAACAGTGAACCCTCTTCCTCCAACGCTCCCCTCTATATGACTTTATTTGAAATATAAAAACACAACTTCCTATTTAGCACGAGTATTTGCCTGAATACTAAGTTACAGAGCTAAAGAAATTGCGGGTTTTGTTTTATCTGCGTATTTGCGATGGAGAGAGACGTCTCCGGATTTGTATTACGGATGAACTTTTGGACTTCACATCTAATGCGTGGTTAAGCCCGTAATTGAATAAGTTTAAAGGGGGTTTTATTTATGCTGAATATTACCCCCGCACGCGTCATATATGTTGAAATATAAGCATATCAAAAATGTGTTAAAAGCCAAGAGGTATTAATTTAAAGCAAACTTTTGATGAGGCTTATTTTATTTGGATAATGTTCGTATACGGTCAGAGCACGTCTCTCGTCAGATGTCTAGCATACGCTCAGGGTGTACAGTAAGGTTCTATTAAACTGAATAAATAAATTTTAAATGAAAAACAGTGAATTTTGTTTCAGATCAAATGATTGGACAAGTGCCAAGTGAGAGGAAGAAGACTAAAGGCTAAACGATGGAATGATTTCCTAATTAGAATACCGGAAGACTCCATACTGTGCGTTACTAACCTTAACCCAACGAGTTAGGCTGTCACGAGATTTTTTTTTTTTAAGTAAGCCTACGAGATATTTTAGGAAGATTTCAATTGTGAGAAGGCGCTTTTAAGTCATCCACTTTCAGATTAATCTCCGTTCATTTCAGGTCAACCTGGCCAAACTGATTTTTTCATTCCTAAGAATTGAACTCGAGATCTCTAATTAAGGGACGAGAGTGCTGAATCACTCACACCAACCTGCTTGATGAGGCTGTCTCGACTTTAACGAACACTTTTAGTTCATCTAAGTTTGAGAAATTGACTTTCAGTGATTGTCAATGTGGCAATATTTGATTTTTAAAGAGAAAGCCGAATGGCAATTACATGAAAATTGATAATGACAACTGACAAAGACAGATTTGGTGAAGGTGTTGTCAAATTGGACTTTGGTGAAACCTACCATCAAACTTTGACTAAACAAGACCTTAATAATAAACAACCCACTATCCTCCGCCCCTCCAGCATCTTTCCCAATCTCTCGTCGGCAATGGTAGGGCCAGCCTCTAACCCAGTTTCACCTTGTACTTCCAAATGCCACGCATAACAAGCCCATCAAGCTTTTAAATTGGATCCTAAGTATAGTTGGGGTCGCCACTCACTATTGTGAATTTTTGAAGCACATATTATTTATTTTTAAATATTTAAAATATATTATATAATAACTAATATTTCTTTATACTTAAATATTTTATATAATTTTTACATAAGGTAACAAATCGAAAATTTTTGTTATAAAATACTATAATATCACAAAATAGGCTTTAATTCTTTCGTTTAATATTACGCTATAAAAAGTAATGATTTAAAAACTGGACGGGACAATCCAGTTTAACTAGAATAAATACTAATCAACCTCTTTTTCAATCCTATTTGTATTTATAACTTTTTTGAGAAAAAATCAGTCGTTAAGTGACAAGCTAAATTTATTTAATCTCAATAATAAATTATATTTGTCAAATTTTAAATTCTTTATTTATCTTCTTATATTCTAATTGAAAATTTTAAAATTACTATTGGTAAAATTAATTATTATTCTTATCGTGAATTTGTTTAATAAATTAAATTATCAATTAGTATATATAAGTAAATTTCCTTAAAATAGTTTAAGAATGTGTTAAAAAATAATATTTAAACTATAAGGAGTATATTTAAAGGACATTAAAAAAGAAATTAGACTAAAATTAGAGTTGTTCCTGCTGACCTTTTATAAACAATTTTCAACTTTTATAAGTCTTTAAATAAATTTACGTATTTAATCTTACTTTAAAGTATTAGATTTATTATTAGATTTATTATATATTAATAAGCATTATTAGTTTATTTTTATTTCAATAAAGTATTTTAATTTATTCTACATTTTACTTATTCTTATAATTTTTATTCTTATTTATTATATATTGATTTTATAGTTTATATCGGTTGAACTTCTAAACTTTAAACCTTTTCTTTGACCGGTCGTTTGATGTTCGGTCCAATTCTTAAAACATTGATAAAAAGTGAAATTATGCAAAACTATGAACCAAATAAATGGATTAAGAAAGAACTATCCATTGGATTAAAAATAACTAAGTGATTTTATTAAAATTTAGATTGAATTTAAATGTTTGAGTATTTTAAAAATTAATATTTTCAAAATTGATAGAATCTAACTGTCAACTAAAAAAAAAATAGTTTTGTTAAGGTTATATTAATTAATTTATGACTTAATTTCTTTCAGTTTTATCTTTAGTGGCTTCAAATTGATAATGATGAACTCGTTATCATAACATAATTAGGAATCCCAAATTTCAAATCGATAATGATAAGCTCGATCATTTTCAAAACATAACTAGGAGTCCCAATTTTTTAAATCAATTTCACTGTTTAACTTCTCCTCCCCTCTGTTGAAAAAGTATATGGTTCTATTGGAATTAAATTATGAAGTTGATAAACATTTTCCTTTTGATATTCACATGCAAAGTCTGCATATGGGCATAAAATGGTCCATACAATCATCATTGATATAAAACCTGATGAGCACGTGAAACGGATCATGAATGATATTAGTGTTGGTATTAAATTCATCCGAAGCCAATCAACCTATTGTCTGGTTTTCACTTCATCTCATGCTTTTGAATTTGTGGTTCAAAACACTTCTTAGTATTCTGAGTTATTGCTTGTTCTTAAACAGCTGTAAAGATGAAGCTAGCTGCTAACAAGAAAGTAGAAGCTGAGAAGATTATCCGGATCAAGAGATGTCATCAAACAGAGAGCCTGAGTCCAAATATCTTGCCGGAGTAGGCATTGTCTGTGAACGACAAACGATTATAGATGGTCTAAGAGACATTTTCCTTGGCTTTTTTTTAAATCAAAGTTTCAGGGTAAGTGACGAGGGTATCTCGGAAGGAAAATATTTTGATAATCAAATCAGGATACAAGACAAATTTAAAATTTAATTAGTGAATTTTTTTTTAATAACTCTATTTATCTATTATGATATAATAAAAATTGCTTAAAACAAATCAGTAAGTTGGAACATAAGTTTTATTCACTATTATTTTAATATATTTGTTGATCTTACATTAATTATAATTGTAATCATTTTATTATTATGATTAAAGATACTTACAAATAAAAAGAAGCAATATGGATTAAAAAAATTATTAAACTTAATGTAGTTGCCTTTCCATACAGTATTTCTCTCCCTAAGGTTCTTTCGCTTCAATTTCCACAGTCCGTTCTTACCACCTATTATTTCTTATCCCCTCCACAGTGCGACTGCCTCTACAAGGTTACCAAGACCCTATATGCGCATTATAGTCCCCAACTTTTTTCTGAATTTTTTAACTTGTCAACGACTATCTTCTCCCTTAAAAGAAAATGGCAGTTAGCAAAGCAAGCACATATCTGGAGAAGGTTGACGAATTGTCCTTCCCACCCTTACCTCCCTCCAAGAGAAAGGTTATTAGTTCCTCAAGCATTTCTTCTTTGGATATCCAAACTCAACCAACTCCAAAAACTCCATAAGAAGCCTTAAATTGGAGAGCTGTTACTGGTGAACCTACATATAATGCCTTGCAATACTGCCCTCGTCGCCTTTTTGAGGGTAGAAGCATTGTTGCGCTAGATATAAAGATTCTAAGATAGGGTGCAAAAACCTAGAACACTATAGTGGTCATATTCTTTATAGATTGGAGGTCTTCTTTCTAAGTGATTTAAAGCGAGCACTAAGGACATGGAAGGGAAAGGGCTTACAAGAAGTTTTGATATTGGATGATAATCATGTATTGTTCAAAATTTTAAGTGAAAATGAAGCAAGAAATATGGTTGAATCTGGAACCTGACATCTTTACAACAAACCATTATTCCTTTAGGTTTGGATGCCCGAAATAAACTTGGAAAGAATCAATCTTGACAGCATACTATTATGGGTAAACTTCTATAGCATCCCTTTACAATACTAGTCAACCAAGGGGCTCAGTTCACTAGCTAGCTTCATTGGAAGACCCCTCCACATGGATGAAAGCACTATCAAGAGGAAAAGAATTGGTTATCCTAGAATTTGTAGTAGTGTGGAACTAAACAAACTACTCCTTAAGACAATAGCAATTCTGAGACTTTGAGAAGGAAAGTTAGTTGAAGACTTAGTACACATTTCCTATAACTGGAAGCCTTCATTAAAATAACAAGGAAAACTTAGGAGACCTATAGAGAGAAAATTTATAAGGGGTTACTTCGAAGAGCTTAAGAACCTGGAGAGTAAAAATCAAGACCAAAGTAACAATCAAGCACAAAGTAACTTCTTAAGTAAAGGAAAGGAACTAGCAACTTATTCAACCAATGATATAAGCAATGTCGAATTCGTACAAGGAATAGAAGATGTGAATAAAGATGTTAAAAACCAAGGACTATAAATCTCTACAGGAGAGAATCAAAGAAAGGATGATCAACTAGTAGAAAAAAGGTAGCAGATAAAAAATGTTAAATGAATTTCGGAGCAATAAAAGGAAGAAATGTTAAATCAAAGGGTAATAAGTCCTTGAATAGAGGATGATGTCAATATTATTATAGAATTT
Organism: Erythroxylum haughtii; assembly: GCA_025504935.2. Classification (NCBI taxonomy): domain Eukaryota; kingdom Viridiplantae; phylum Streptophyta; class Magnoliopsida; order Malpighiales; family Erythroxylaceae; genus Erythroxylum; species Erythroxylum haughtii. The sequence continues at coordinate 1,662,915 of JANSVB020000059.1, forward strand.
CAGGGGTATAAATTTCCTAAACAAATTAATAATGCCAATTTTTCTAGGGTTATTAGAAACTAAGATCAAATAGGAGAACATATTAAAGCTACATACACTAGGGAACTGATAGTCCTTTCCTTTAAACCATCAACACCATGATTATGGTTGCACTAGAGTGCCTATTACTCTAGAAGAATCAAGATCAACTTGATTGGTTCCGACGACTAAATGATGCATATGCATATGTCAATAGCTATATTGCAAAGCAACTACACTATCTCTATACCCATTATATACGGTTCGAATTTAAGTTTCCAAAGAAGAACCTTATAGAATAGTCTGGAAGTCATTTACTCAGCAATGCAAGGCTTATAGCTCATATTAGAGATTTCAATAACGTCATTTATAGAAATAAAGTAGACAAGAATGTCGGAAAAAACTTTTTCATCAATGATTTTACAAGTTTGTATTAAAAAAATTGGAGTAACAGAAATGAAAATAGAAGATTCATAGAGTAACAAGCAAAATTCTAAATAGATGTTGAGGGAAAAGCTTGATAGAGCATTTGGTAATGACTACTTGTTTGAGAATTTCTTTAGAAGCAAAGAAATTTCTTAGGCCGCAAGAATATCAAACCACCTCCTAATCATCATGTAGGAAATGCAAAACCAATGTAGGAGAAAAAGCCCCTTCAAATTTAACAATTTTTTGATGGAGGAAGAAGAATTTGAAGAAGCAATCAAAAAGAGCCTTCACCAATGAGATAAAAGAAAGCAAATTGTTTAAATGTGTAAGGAAACTTGAATTGATTAAGCAGGAAATGAAAAAGGTCAATGTTAAAAGAACAATGAACATAAAGGAATAAGTTGAACATGCTAAAACAAGATTGATCATTATTCAAAAATTTTTGCACCAGAATCCATATGATCCTTTACTAAATAAAGAAAAAAAAGGAAATAATTGAATACATGAAGGCAATCTCAATCCACAACTTTTTAATAAGACAAGGAGCATTAATAAAATCGATTCAAGAAGGAGACAAAAACATAAAATTCTTTCACTTTAAAAGGAAATAAACCTCAATTGGAGAATAGTTAAAGGAAGAAGCACTCAGTTACTTTAGTGAATTTATTGGCATTTAAACCATAAGTAGCTATTCAGTCTATTTGCTAGGATCCTTCATTAACAGTTAGATCATTCAGGACCAAAAGGAAAGCCTTATTAGACCAATCTCCACTTAAGAAATTGAGAAAATGGTTTTCGAATTAAACCCCCGTAAAGCTCCAAGCTTGGATGGAACTTATAGCAGTCAATAAGGTATTTAATAATTGATGTAGTACAAGAGTTCTTTGAAAAAGAGAAATTGTTAAAGGAGCTTAATAAAACACACATATGCTTGATCCCCAAAACTCACAATCTTGAATCTGTGATCAACTTTAGAATAATATTTTATTGCAATTTTGATTACAAAATCATTTCAAAAGTACTTGCAACAAGACTAAAATAACCTACATCAAAGCGACATAGAATGTAAAAGCGTTGACTCATATGCATGTCATCAAAGCTCTTGGATGGTAGACTTCTAGATCGAGCTTCGTTGACAGACAATTTTGAATATGTCCTCCACATGACTGTAAACTAGGCATGATTTTCGGTTGAAGAGATAAGTTTGGGAGGGCATCTCATTGCTTCCTATTATACTCCTTTGGTGTTTTCAACAAACCTAAAGAATTAATCTAGATGTTTTATGATTAAGCTTCAATTTTGTTACTAAAATGAGAAGTGACATGTCATTTTGACAAGGAAGAAGTAATCCTTTATAAACCCTTAACAATAAAGGTTTTAATGAAAATTTTTATTTAATTTTTTAAAAAGAGTGAAATAAACTCTGCCCTTGACTAGAGACTTACAAGGACCATTCTTGGAGGGTTGAGGTCATTATTAGTGATAACATCATATTGACCCCGGAGCTATTTAAAAGATATATAAGGAAGAAATCACCTAAGAACTTTACGTTAAAAGTAGAATTTAACGAAAGTTTTTGATAGTGTAAGCTGAGACTTCATCATGTATCTGCTCCAAGTCTTTGAATTTTTAGATATTGGATAAAAAATTACATAACTTCAACCTCGTTTAACATTCTGATAACTGGTGAACCAACAAAACTTTTAAAAGGGGTAAAGGACTCTGATAAGGGGATCACCTATCTCCCTAATTGTCATATTATGTATGGAAGCTCTCTCTAATCTGATTAGGTACAATACTTCCCTAAATCATGACTTTAATTATAATATTAAATTCAAAAGAGTAGGATTATTTGATCCATCTCTTAAAAAAGATCTTGATCTTAGTTATCGAAGTAAATGCAAAAGAGATGGATTAGTTGGTCCATCTTTTGAAAACAATATACTAGTCTTTTGCAAGGCTAAAGAATGGTTTATATATACAATCTCCAATTCCTTAAAATTGTTCAAAGAAATATTAGGTTTGAGTGTGAACTATAATAAAAGCTAACTATTCCTATCTTTAAGTGTAACAGTTGAAGTACATTAGCTATTAATAGATTTAGGATTTTTGATAGTCAAGCCTCCTTTCATTTATGATAGATTACATGCCTCAACCAAAATATTGATGTTCAAAGATTGTTTTCTTTTGGAAAAGATTCAAATAAGGCTAAGTTATTGCTATAATAAAGACTTATCTTATGGGGGAGATTGGTACTGATTAAACGTGATGTTATCTAAAGGTGTAACCAAGTTAGTAGAAAAGCTATTAAGAGCTTTTCTCTGGAGAAGAAAAAAAGAGGGAAGAGTAATGGCTAAGGTTCAGTGACAAGAGGCATGTAAATCAACTGATGAAAAAGGTCTAATAAAAAAATACTATAGAGACTGCTGATAGAGAAGAATGCACTTTGGACATAATGGATACTGCAAAGTCTAAAGAAAGTTTTGGAGAAAACGATGACCTCCTTTGCATTCCTCGTATATCATATATATAGAAAAGCCTAAATAGGAGACTCTTTTAAAGATGGAAAAACTACCATAAATCTACCACTAGAAAAACTCCTATACAGAAGTAAACCTTTGTACAAAAGGAAAGATCCAAAATTATAGATCTATACTATAGTAGGAAACACCGAAAATAGCGTCCAATACCCCCCCTCAAGTTGGAGCATGAGGATTAAAAATGCCTAACTTACAGAGAAGAAAATCAAACTGATCTTTACCCAAAGCCTTCGTAAAAACATCGGCAGGTTGCATAGAGGACTTGACAAATACAGTCTGAATATTCCCACTTTGAATCTCATCATGAATAAAATGACAATCCACTTCAATATGCTTTGTCCATTCGTGAAAGACAGGATTAGCGACAATGTGCAACGCTGATTGGTTGTCACAATGCAAACGCATAAGAGCAGAGTGTTCAACACCAAGAGAATCCAATAATCCCTTTAACCATTTGAGCTCGCAAGTTGTAGTAGTCATAGAGCGATACTAAGCTTCTGCAAAGGATCTAGACACTGTGTGTTGCTTCTTTGTTTTTCAAGAAACAGGTGAATGTCCCAAGAAAACAAAATATCCAGTCAAAGATTGTCGAGTCAAGCTGCAGGCAACCCAATCCGAGTCAGTAAGCATATAATTTCAAATCACAGTTGGCCTAAAGTAGAATACCTTGACCTGGATTCCTTTTTAAATAGCGCACAACTTGCAAAGCTGCATCCCAATGGTCCTTCTTCGGATGTTGCATAAACTGAGAAAGAACATGCACACAATATGATAGCTCAGGTTTAGTAATTGTGAGATAAATCAGACGCCTAACCAGTCTTCTAAATTGATTTCGATCATCAATGTCATCCCCTATAGCAAGAGCCAACTTGTGATTTTGTTCAAGAGGAGTGTTGGCAGGCTTAGCTGCAAGCAAACCTGCTTCAGATAGAATATCCAAAGCTTGCCTATGCTGACACAAGAAAATGCCATCTGAATTGCGTGCTACCTCTATCCCGAGAAAGTATTTCAACTTCCTCAAATCCTTCATATGAAAACATCTACTCAAATAAGCCTTGAATTTTTGCACTGCGGTTTCATCATTACCCGCAATAATGAGATCATCCACATAGACAAGTACAGCTAAGAGTATAGGGCTATCTCGAAAAATGAATAGAGGGTAATCAGAACTAGATTGTGTGAATCCATACCCCTTTAAGGATGTTACCAATTTAGCAAACCAACGGCGAGGTGCTTGGCACAAACCATATAGGGATTTTGAAGACGACACACCTTTCCTAGTATTGAAGAAATGAAACCAGGAGGCATTTTCATATACACCTTTTCATCCAAGTCACCATGCAAAAATGCATTTTGTACATCCATCTGATGAAGTTCCCAACCTTTTGCAGTAGCAACAGCAAGAAAAGTGCGAACCATAGTCATCTTTGCTGTAGGAGCGAACGTTTCATGATAATCAATTCCTTCAACTTGATTATTTCCAAGTATCATTAAACATGCTTTATAACATTCAACACTTCCATTCGAGTTATACTTAATTTTATAGACCCGCTTACTACCAATTGCTTTCTTTACAGGAGGCAGGTCTTCTATTGTCCATGTACCGTTGTCCTCCAGAGCTTGTATCTCCTTTTTCATTGCTTCTTTCCAACATTCCTTTTTCATTGCCTCTGCAGAAATATTAGGTTCATGGCCAGTAGTAATACTAGCCAAAAACGACCGATGTTGCAAGAAGA
>JANSVB020000059.1:1739937-1754191 GCA_025504935.2 Erythroxylum haughtii
ACAATTCATATCCGAAAACACTCATTGAATTCATTTTAATATTTCTAATTTCTACCGAAAGTTCAGGGTCCAACAATATCAATTGTCCTACAATTTAAGGGAGTGCAATTGTTAATTAATTATGATAATTTGACCCTCAAATCACATTAATTCAAAACAAGTACTCTTGGACCAAATTAAGCAAAATATCAAACAAACGGAGCCGAAAAGTATAACAAAAACCATGAAAATGTCAATAAATAATATAGCAAACTTGGGTTCAATCAAGGAAGCATAAAATTTGGAGGAATTAAATTATGAAAATTTTTATTTGTACAAAAATTGAATTGTAATCTTATTTCTGTTACTCGCTTGATAGAAGAAATATGTGTTGTTATGTTTACTGATAAGTTGTATATGATACATGACCACACTTTAAGGGCCTTGATAAGTGTGGTGAATAGCAGGATAAGGTCTGTTACTATCACATCATTGCTTGGGCACAAACACGATGAGTTAAAGCGGTGTACTCCTTCATTTTATGGCATAGGCATATAGATCATCCTCCTTTCCAAGTAATTAAATTGCTTCCTGACACTAGGAATAGTACTAGTTGCTTTGGAGAAAATAAGAATTTTGATGTATGTTTTCATGCAAAACAAATGTGAGACGTTTTTCATTCAAGTAGTAGTAGAGCAACTGAGCCATTTGTATTGATTCATTATGATGTTTGAGGACCCTGTTGAGTAGTTTTTTGGTGGTACCTATTTTTTTTTTAAATTTTTGTTGATTATTTCTTAATAACAGTTTAGGTTTATTTAATGGTCAATAAAATTGAGGTTTTTTAACATTATTCGTAATTTTTGTGTCATAATTCAAACTAAATTTAATTATTAAGTTAAAACTGTATGAAATGATAATGGGATATAATTCAGCCTTGAAAGAACCATTTTGCAAACCATAGTATAATTTTCAAAGTTCATATATAGATATCCCTCAAAACAATGGGTAAGTTGAAAGGAAACATAAGAACATTCTTAATATAGGTTGTTCAATGCATTTTTAGGATGAGATAATGTATTTTGGTAGCATGATTTCATATTAATCAGACTTTGACTAGTTTGAATGGTGGTAAAACACCATATAAGATGTTATTCGGAAAGGAACCTTTATATGCCCATATTTGTACATTTGGTTGTTTATATAACACTCATTATCATGAGTGTGATTGGAATAAATTTGGTTCATGGATTTAGTGGAGTATTCTTTTTTGGTTATTCTCATTCACAAAAGGGCTAGAAATTATATGATGTTAAGTCCATTGTTTATTTTGTCTTACGAGATGTTGATTTTATTGAAGATAAATTTCCTTATATGAAAAAAGGTACCTAATTCTAATGAAAGTGTTGGAATGGCTTTGCCCATTGCAATTTAAGATGGTGGAGACCTTTGTTTATACAATCATAATAATTTACGCAATGATGTGTGGTAGCGAGATGGTGTTATTGCTTTGATTTTGATGGGTAGTTCAGCTAGGCGACATAAAGAGAAGGGGAGCGAGAGGACTGAAAGTAATTTAGAGGCTAAAATGGAGGAAAGGGGGAGTGACGTTACCAATACTGAAAGTGATACAACAACCTTACAAGTTGATGTTGAGCGTATGGTATATAGACACTACATTTGTTAGCCCTCCACTTAGCTTAGAGATTATGTTACCAACACTATTTTTTATATAGATCCCCTCCCATTTCACGTTATCTTCATTGTCATCATCCTCAAGAGCCTCGTGTCCAATTGCTCATTATGTAACATATGGTAACTTTTCTGTAAATGTAGAGCTTTCCTTGTAGCACTATTTACTAAGGTTAAATTAACTTCAATTTTGGAGGCAGTGCATGGCCAATGGTGGCAAGAGGTTATGAAATAGGATATTGATGCACTTAAAAAGAATTATACTAAGATTATTGAGACTAACCATAAAAAAAGGGATTAAGAGTAAATGAGTTTACAAAATAAAGTGCAATTCTCATGGCATAATTAAATGATTCAAAGCTCGATTGGTGAGTTTGGAAAATAAAAAAGTCAAAGGTATAGGCTATAATAAAACATTTACACTTGTGGCTAATATGGTATATGTGAGAACATTTATATCCATTGCAGCTGCATATAATTTGGATGTGCATCAAATAGACATTCATAATGCCTTTCTTGGTAAGAAAGTTTATATGAAACTTCCTTTTGGCTTTACTGATACTCATCTTGATAAGGTTTGTCATTTGAGCAAATATTTATATGGCCTATGACAAGTGCTAGGAACTAGGGACTTTAAACTTTCTAATACACTTAAAACTTATGGTTTCATTCAATCCTATATTGATTATACGTTGTTCACTTTTCAAAAGGGGGCAGTTATTATGTGTGCTTGTTTATGTTGATGATTTGATTATTGCTGACAATGATGGTGAACTTTTGGCTACTTTCAACTTCTATCTTGGTCATTGTATTCATATGAAACTTTCGGTATTGAGGTGGCAAGAATTTTGCAAGGAATTTTTTATGTCAACTCAAATATGCGATTGATATTATCACTAAACTAAGTTGTTAGGTACTAAACTTTATTAAATTTTCAATTGAACAGAGTCATCAGCTTATGGTGGCTTCCAAGCAATTACTTGATGATCTCGAAAGGTACTATCACCGAGTGGGGAAGTTGATTTATCTGACCATTATGTAACCCACTTTGAGTTATTCTATGCATATTCTAGCACAGTTTATGCAAGCGCCCTAGGTGGAACATTAGGATGCAACATTAAGAATGGTTTGGTACTTGAAGGCTTATCTTGGGAAGGGTATTTCACTACTAATGGATAGTGATTTGTAGTTGTATGCCTATTATGATTCTAATTGAGCTACCTATCCTCTCACTCGATAATCACTGACCAAGTATTTTGTTCTATTAGGTACGTCCTTATTTTTTAGGAGACAAAGAAATAGACCACGGTATCCTGATCCTTTGATGAAGTAGAATGTCGCTTGATATCTACAATAAATTGTGAGCTAATATGGAAGCACTTTTTTGCTCATTTGGGATAGAGCATACACAACCTATACGGTTGTATTGTGACAATTAAACGGCTCTTTATGTTTCCTTAAATCATGTTTTCTATAAATATACTAAGCATATCGATGTTGATTGTTTTTATGTACATGACCGAATTTTAGTTTAAGGACATTGTCACATAGCATGTTCATAGTTATACTCAACTTACTAATATAATAACGAAAGCATTTAGCAAGCATCATTTAGACTATCTTATTCATAAGTTGGGCCTTCGAAATCTCCATCCACACTTGAGGGAGTGTATTGGGATATATGTAAATTAGGATATACATAAATGTAGGATGTAAAAACAAGGTGTCTAATTCTAAAAAAAGTGTTGGAATAGCTTTGCCCATTACAGTTTATGATGATGGAGACCTCAGTTTATATAGTCATAATAATTGCTCTATGATGTGTGGTAGCGAGATGGTGTTATTGCTTCAATTTTGACGGGTAGTTCAGTTAGGTGACTTGAAGAGAGGGGAGTAAGAGGACTAAAAGTAATTTGGAGGGTAAAATGGAGGAAAGGGGGAGTGATGTTATCAACAGTGAAAGTGATACAACACCCTTACAGGTTGATGTTGAGCTTATGGTACGTAGACATCGCATTTGTTAGCCCTCTACTTAGCTTAGAGACTATGTTACCAACCCTATGCGTCATATATACCCCCTCTCACTTTATCTTCATTGTCATCATCCTTAAGTACTCCGTTTTCAATAGCTCATTATGTAGCATATGATAACTTTTTTGTTAAACATAGAGCTTTTCTTGCATCACTATCTACTAAGGTTAAATTGACTTAAGTTTTGGAGATAGTGCATTACTTATAGTGGGTCGAGGCTATGAAATAGGATATTGATGCACTTAAAAAGAATTATACTCAGATTACTACTCAGATTATCAAGACTCCACCCCTTAAAAAAGATAACTGGGTGTAAATTGGTTTATAAAATAAAGTTAAATTCTTATGGTATGATCAAATGATTTAAAGCCTGATTAGTGATCTTAGGAAATAAGCAAGTTGAAGGTGTAGACTACAATAAAACATTTACACTTGTGGCTAAGATGGTGATCGTGAGAACATTTATATTTATTGCAACTGCATAGAATTTGAAATTACATCAAATAGACATTCATAATGCCTTTCTTAGTGAGGAAGTTTATATGAAGCTTCCTTTTGACTTTGTTGCTACTCATTTATATAAGGTTTGTCATTTAAACAAATCTGTATATGGCCTATCACAGATGCCCGGAACTTGGGTTTTTAAACTTTCTAATACACTTGAAATTTATGATTTCACTCAATCCTATACTGATTATATGTTGTTCACTTTTCAAAAAGGGGTGGCTATTATGTGTGCGCTTATTTATGTTGACAATTTGATTATTGCTAACAATGATGGTAAACTTTTGGCCACTTTTAAGTTCTATCTTGGTTGTTGTATTCATATGAAACTTTTGGTATTGAGGTGGCTAGATGTTCATAGGGAATTTTTTAGGTCAACTTAATTATGCGCTCAATATTTTCACTAAACTGAGTTCTTAGGTGCTAAACTTTATTGATTTTTCGATTGAATAGAGTCATCAGCTCGTGATGGCTTCCAAGCAGTTACTTGAAGATCCCAAAAGATACTATCACTTAGTGGGGAAGTTGATTTATTTGACCATTGTGTGACCCAAATTGAGTTATTTTATACATTTTCTAGCACAATTCATGCAAGCACCCTATGTGGACCATTAGGGATATGCCATTAAGAATGGTTTGCTACTTGAAGGCTCATCCTGGGAAGGGTATTTTACAACTAGTGGATAGTGATTTGCAATTGTATGCCTATTATGATTCTGATTAAGCTAGCTATCCTCTCACCCGATGATCACTGACTAGGTATTTTTTTCTATTAGGTACTTCCTCCTATTTCTTAGGAGAGAAAGAAACAAACCACGATATCTTAGTCCTTTGTTGAAGTAGAATATCAATTGATGTTTACAATAACTTGTGAGCTAATATGGCTCAAAATACTATTTTAATCATTCAAGATCGCACCATAAATGTACTAAGCGTATCGATGTTGATTGACATTATGTGCATGATCAGATTTAGTCTAACAACATTGTCAAACAACATGTTCGTAGTTATACTCAACTTGTTGATATAATGATGAAAGCATTTAACAAGCGTCATTTTGACTATCTTATTCGTAAGTTAGGCATTTGAAATCTTCATTCACCAACTTGAGAAAGAGTATTGGGATATATGTCAATATAGGATATACGTGAATGTAGGAGAAAGAGTATTGGGGTATATGTTTTCCATATTAGTAGACTTTCGGTAAATTTTCCTGTGCAGTTGTACATGTACTCATTGAATGGAACATGTCCCACATATATTCTTCGTCATTGTTATCTATCTGTCATAAGTGTTTATTTACACTTGCGTTTCAAAGAATGAAAAAAAAAATCCACATTTTTCCCTCATTCTCACGTTTACCTACTATTTTCTTCTGTACCGTAAAACGTCATTAGGAGATTAAAGGTATACTTTTCCAATCCATGTTGTTCTAGTAGTACTTTTCTGGCTCCAGCTTTTCCAGTTTAACCAATAGTAATGTTCCGATATAAAAAGCATTACGCATATCAATACCGTGCTATATTTACTTGCTGCATATAATTTTCAATTGTTTTTAGTAAGGATAAATTTCCATAAAATATTAATTTTTCGGAAAACCCATGTTTAATATTAACTTTATTTTGTAGAAAAAATATACCGCAACTTTTAAATATCTTATATATATAGTACACTAAAGCAACACTAGCAGATATTTCCGTGTACGACATTTTTCCAAACGAGAAATTTTACAAAAGTAAAATTTTAATTTGAAATGACATATTTAACGCTAAAGAAAATAATATATTTATATCTTGTGAACAATATAAAAAATAATAGATGACATTTTTTATGTTATCCTATAGTTTTAAACATATTAGTCCTAACTAAAATTTCATCTAATTAAGTTCTACAAACCTACACGCTTACAAATTTATGACTGCTAAATTCATCTAAATAGTTGGTGAATTTTCTTGTCATAAAATAAACTTTGTTTTGAAGCTACTTTAGCAAGAAATTAACTTTTTTTTTAAATATAATTTGCCCTTTTAACTTCAGTATCTCATTGGGATCGCCTCTACTGAGATTGAGAATTAGTTAGCTTAGGTTTTCCATTCGAATTATTGCTTCTTCGGTATGAATCTGGTTGAGTATATACATTCTGTTGTTGAGTGGCTATAAGAATGCTCTATCCATAGTTGTAGATATTCCTAAGTTTTCTTTATCTTGGATTTTAATGTAGCTGGATGCTATGCATTAGCTACTTATGTCTTCGGTGACACTCATGCTTGAACTCTTTTGTACATATCTTTGTTGTCATTTATAAATTTTTTTTCTGACTTACCAAAAAAAACAAAAATATCTAGGCATACAAGATTTCTTATTTTTACTGATAGTTTTCAGGAATCATTCATATTAAAGATTATTGAAATTGGTGCATAAGACATCAGCAGAGGTTTCTAATTTATACTTTTGTTTTATATATGTGTCACTATCTAGATCTGATATGTATACTGGTCAATTCTTATGATTCTAACATTCTAATTTCATAATATATGGTCTTTAAGTGACCCGGCAACAACCGCTAAGGATTCATTCAACCATACAAAGCAAGTTGTGAGAAATCACGTCATAATCCTAATAGGCTTTGTCACACTGAAAATTAGTTAGACTAAATTTGTTAAAAATTCAGGCCCATCATACAGCTTTGATCTACTGGCGGTAACAGGAGGCAAAGGAGTATATTCATCTTTGTAAAGAGCCCCCTTTGCAGACAAATTAAAAGTGTAATAAGTAGTATAGGGTGTTAGCTTGTTTAGTTCTTAATAGAGATCAATTAAATTAAAGGGGTAGATAAAGAAATTCAAATATGTCCGGAAAAGAAAAGGCACTGAGCCAAGTCTCACTATACTTGCGTAGTTTCGCATTGCAGTTGGCGTGCAATAGGGTGTAGGCAGTGCATGTCATCTATTACGTACTTTAAACATTTACAACTTATCCTATATCTATCTATTAATTAGTAATCTGGCATTTATTATATTCCAGTTCGTTAGATGGGCATCTGGATGACCAAATGCTATTCAAGGACGTGGGATGTTTGTCTTTTGATCCTTCAAAACTTCACGATCCACCTTTAAATCGGTCCAATTGACTTTAGTTTAACAAATTTTGTACACATGCTACTTTATTATTCCTTGTAATGTTTATACAAAATTTTTAGTTGATGCCTAATCAATTTCTTACAAAATAGTTAGCCTCTATAAACTTGAAATTTTAGATCCATTTCCCTCATAGCCGAAGAAAATTGTGCTTTTCATTTTCATGGCTAGGGTTAAAATCCTAAAAGTTCGGGTCAAGGAAAATCTATAGAAGAAAATGATTTTCCTGATTATATAGTTTATTATTGATTGGTTGCTAACCCTCTCTATTTAGATTCAAAAATTACTTAACTAAGCTAGAAGGTTAAGAGGAGGTCGTGGTTAAAGGAGTCAAAATTTCATGGTTATGAACCTTACATATATGTAAGGAAACTTGATAGTGAAGGAGGGATTCAAAAGGTTGAATTAGAAACTTTATAGCAACATATACTAAGCAATCTTGAAGCAAAGATTGTTCTGCACCAAATATAACTCAAACTTTTCCAATTCCTTGGAAATTAATCAAAGCAAATACAGTAGAGGATAACTTTAATGAAGTACACTAATGTCCTAGAATTGCATAACTTTCTATTGAAGTAGATTTGGTGATTCAAAGATGGGACTAAGAATATCAATTTCTTCCACAAAACTATTCTCTCATAAGCAAATACTAATAAGATGCTCAAAGAGGATGGCCAATTATTTAAGAAGTAGGAGATCATTCTAAAGGCTCACAACTATTTTCAAAATACTTTGGCCGTACAAATTAACAATTATTCATTTGTGTACGTTTTATAATTTTTTATTTTTATATAGATTACCAAAGTAGAAGCAGACCATCTACTCAGGCCTTTTAATGAGAAAGCTCTCCTTGATCTTAATCTAATCAAGGCTTAAGGAACTTATGAGTTAAATGCATATCTTCTTTAAATATCTTGGAACCAAATTTAATTGCAATTTAATAGTTATAGTTTATAATTTTTTAACAAGGGCAAGATGTTGAGAAAACTTGACAAAACATTTAATAGCCTAATGCAAAATATTCCAAATCCAGTTTCATTAAAGGATATATTGTAGACCAATCCCATACTGTAGCACTACATACAATATCATATCTAGGCTCTTAGCTAATAAACTCAAATTAGTGCTAAAATCAATCATTAACCTAACTCATGGAGCTTTAATCTAAGGTGAAAATTAGAGATAATATCTTATTAGCTCATGAGCTATCTTAGAATTAACACAAAAAGCATTTACCTAAGAGTTTTACCATGAATATTGATTTTCGCAAAGTATTTGATATATAAAATTTTCTTTTATCATATATTCTTCTTTTGCTTTCCCTTCAAGATCTACCAATGGGATTGAGCAATATATTTCAACCACCTCGCCCATAATTTTGATAAATGGGAAACTAACTCATTTAATCAAGGGACTTAAAGTTTTGAGACGAGGGTATCCCATTTTCCCTTACTTGTTTACATTAGGTATTGAGGTACTAATCAAATTAATCGTCTATAATATGAACAAAGATGGATAACTAAAATATCGCAACAAATTTAAGAACTACATGATTTACAATCTTTCATTTACTGATGACTTCTTGCATTTTTTATGGTGTTAACTCCAATTCAGTTTATTCTTTAATGAATTTACCAAAAATTTTCAACAATCTCTTAAGCCTCTTGATCAATAGAGATAAAGGTCACCTATTCCTCTCATTATGCAATAGTCATCTAATGATTTTGCTTCCTAAAATTTTAGGATGTAAACTCAAAAATCTCAAATTCACTTATTTGGTAGTGCTAGTCACTACTAAGAGATGTTCTTACAGGGATTGCCAACCATTGATTGAAAACATTCAAAAAATGATGGGTCATCAAATATTGGAATCTCTTAAATGAAGGAAGGGCTTAAATCATTAGCTATATATTCAACAACTTAGATTTATATTGGTTCTCCTATTTAATTTTCCTTAAAAAAAATTCAAGACAATTGAAGGAATGATTAGATCAGTAAAGAAACCAATAAAAAACTCAAATAATTGGAAATGTTTCTACCTAAAGATGAGGAAGGCCTTAACATTATCCTCATTTGAATGATGAATAAGATGTTGAATGCAATAAGAATTCAAATACTATATATAGATACGAATCATTGTAATTGAAATGGATTTATACGTAATATTTGAAAAGGAAGAACTTTTAGGTAGTAAAACATAAAGTTGATTTCTTTTGGACCATGTTATAGCTCCTAAAGCTAAGAGAATACCGATACAAAGAGACACAGTATAAATTAGGAATGGAAACATTACATGGATATGGTATTGCAATTGGAATGAACTAGGGCCCCTTCACCTGATCAACGAGTTAAAATAACTTAAGACACGTGCTATCAACCATACCAATGTAAAAGAGTTAATCAAAGGGAATGATTGGTTAAATAATATTTGGGGGTTTTCAAATATTGTACCTAATTATAGCCGCAATGCCAATTTGGAAGAATTTGTTACGTGGATGAAACGCAGCTTAAGAATAATCACTAGAAAATCTTTAAATCCCTTTCTCCTTAAGTCTTTATAGGTTAGCTTTGTTTAGAAACTCCCTAAACGTTTCTTTTATTATATGGCTTACAATTAGATACAGCTAAGTACAACGGATAAAATAAATCAAAAGTTCTTAATCCCTTGTGTAAATTATACAATCAAGAACCAAAACTACCATGCACTTATTCATTCGTTGTTAGCATTCTATGTCAATATAGGGTAATATTCAGCATTTATGCAACCTCTGTTGCCAATAGATTGATCTGCCTTTATTACATAATGGATAAAAAAAAGATATCAACTTTGTAAGGATGATTATATAATCTTTACCGTTATTTTAGAAATATGGTGTATGTAATATATAGATAATGGAACTTGAGGTCCTTTTAAGAAGCAAAGCAAACAATTAATCATTTCATTTACGTTACCAGTAGTTGAATACCATAATTGATCATAACATACAATATACATACAGAGTTTAGCAGTGAAATGGATATTAAGTGGAACATCTTTAAATAGGAATTCAGGGTGTAGAAAATTAATATAGAAATCTCTATAACTAAAATTTTTATATATGGCTCAAGGCAATTATTGATATTTTATACCCTACAGCCAATCGATTGGTTGTACTTTAGTGAGAAAATAATATAAAGACATTTTTTATCTTTGTAGTTACGAACTAGTAGTTATGAACTTTTAGTGATTAATCACTATGTTTTATAAAATGAGTATTATATTTAGTAGTTCATTAATTTACTTTTAAGTGTTTAGCTAGATGGATAAAAGGTGGACGTTTCATCATAAATGGTCCACCGAATACTTAGAAGGAGTTAAGAGTTTAATGCAATTTATAAAAGATCAAATAGGTGTTGATCAATATGTTATTCATTGTCTATACATAGATTACTTAAATGTGAACATTCAAAGTCAAGAAGTGGTATATAATCACTTGCTAATCCTAGGCATAGATAAATTATATACTCCATAGCTTTATCACGACAAACGTTTAGAAACAAGTTATAGTAGAAGTGTTAATACAGGTGTTGAAGATAGTAACAATAATGATTTAAAAGATTGTCATATTAATAACGATGGTGATGATGGGACTGGAGAGATGTTAGAGAATTATGGGAACTATATGGAGACTACGATTGATAATGGTTTGCCTAACATAATTGGTAATATTACAGAAGATGATTTTAGAAAGTTATTGAAAGTTGCTTAAAAAGAATTATATCTAAGGTACTCAAAATTCTCACAGTTATCTTTTGTTGTGAAATTGTTGCATTTGACTTATGTTTATGCTTAATGTTGATATTTGAGTTATAGATATCCAATATAATTGGCACCTGGTAGAAATAAAGGAAAGAAGGTAGAAAGTATAGAAGTTCTCCCTAGTTAACAACAACCACATCATAGATCATCCCCCCACAATAACCACATCAATCAGATCGTAGCCAACAACAACAGTCGACCTCATCCATCAATGAACTAGCGCAACAACAACCTCCATCTGTCTCTATTAGTACTAGGGGATCTGTAGATGTATTAATCTTTAACACCTATAATTGAACTTGTACTCAAATATATATTTACATGTTTAATGTATATTTTCTTATTATTATTCATCTGTTATCAGGTTCTAATACTACCACCAAAAAAGAGGTAGAGGTATAACTAAAGGTTGTGAGTTACAACGCATGAATATTGCATTGAACAACAAGTTTGTCTATATATTGAGACCGTGCAAGGTCATCTTGTAGACAGGATTCAATTGGAAAAATTGTCGAGTGAGTTGGGCGTAATTGTTAGAACTGAATTATCTTGCCTTAAGTATGCCCAGTAGTTGAAAGGAGACAACTTGCTACAGAATGCTTTGGATAAAATTTTGGTAAAATTTGAATTTCTTTAATTATATGCAATATTACGTTACTTATTTAAAGATTAATTACACTTCTAATTGTTGTTCGTAGATGAAGTTAAATATTGTCGATATCGACAATCCTAATATTTCAAACTATACCACTTCACTTTTGAAACAAATGATTAAGGATCATCGTTATTGAATTTATATATATTACAAATATTTTCTTTCAGACGAGAAGGCAAGGAGGCATGTTCTGAAATGGATGTCTCAAGAAAATTGGAACAATTTATATGATTATTGGGCCTCTCCCGATGTTTAAGTTTGTTTTCTTTCACTTAATATTTGGTTCCATTAATCTTGTTAGACAATTTAATGACTGCTTTTTTCTTTATTTAGAAAAAGTATGAGAAGTCTAAGGTTAATAGAAAAAAATGAAAACTCCTCACAATCAAGGCTAGAAATCATTTATTGTCTTGCGAAATGAATATGTATGTTCTTCATTTACAAGTTATAGTTATATCAGTACATACAATATTATTTATTATATTCTATTTTTTCATAAAACACATTCAGAAGGAACTACATAAAGAAGAGTTTGATAGGGTCACACTCTACAAACTGACACATTAGAAGGAAAGTGAAGGCTGGATGTTTAAACAAATGCACAATAATTATGTAAGTACAAAAATTTGTTTAAATTTTAAGTTTAATTATTTATGTAGAGAATGTGATGATCAAAACTTACAATGTAATGAAAAAAAGTTGGTCAAGCTTGAAAATATGTCAAAAAATTACTTGACCTTATGCAAGTAGTGACGATGAGGATGAGTCTTAGTCATTAAACTAATATTTGTATTTTTTATTTTGTACTTAAGTATTTTGTTAATATTTGTAATTAACATTTAATGATATTTAATTTTTTTTATATAAAATGCTTCTAAGTTTTAATTATTTTAACTATATTTTTGTATAATAAATTATAAAACAAAAATTCTAAATATTACATACAATACCATAGATTTAAAATGTCACCAATAATTATAATTAATATGATGAAATATTTAGTAATAATGTGTATGATCAAAATTCAAAACGTAACTAAATGGATTTGGTTATGTCTTCCAAATCATCGCAATTAAAATTTGACTAGGTTTCAAAAAAATAGCAAAAGAAATTTCGCTACACCTACACAAAAAATGTTGTGAATTTTTTTTGCTATGTTCCTAGTACCATATCTAATAGCTTTTCGTCGTCTATCTCTTTCGGCTATGCACATAGCTCATAGTTAGCGATGTCAATGGGTTGGGCTTGGGCCGCTCCTAGCCCAACACGACCTTACCATGGGCTGGGTGGCCCATGACCTAGCCTATGGCTTGATGGGTCGGAGCTAGTTGACGAATGGCCCGGTCAGACCATGGTCTGACGGACCCGTAGCCCAGCCCACCTTATATATGTATATTTTAAAAAATAAAAAATAACGTCATTTTTGAAGTTACAGTCGGGCCACAAGCTAGCCCACGCTCGACTCGACCTCTGCCTTGTCCCAATCGAGCCGATCATTCTTGGTTTGTGGCCCGCTCGTGTCCAATCAACTCAGGCCAAAATTGAGCTGGGTTGGGTGGGCCGAGCCAAGATTAACATCCCTACTCGTAGTAAGAAATTGTTAGCGGCGATTTGATAAAAATATCGCCTATAGTTTTTTCCTATGGGAATTTCGTGAGGATTTATGAGGCGAAAATAATTCGTCACCACTTAGTATTAGAGACACTTTTTTAGCTTTTAGCGATTTGTCCCTAAATATCCCTTTGGTTGTTGTATATGAAATATTTCCAGGCGATTTCTTTTTTCTGTTTCAAATCAAAATATTTTTATGTAGGGAAGGAGAACAAAGTATTAATAATGAGCACAAAAGGCTTAAGTAGCAATTGGAAAAAAGGATATTAATTAGTGATCTTACGTCAACTACCTCAAATAAAACAGTCTGGCCTAGTATATTAGTTTGGTAATAAGAGGAAATTAAAGCCATCCCACCTTTAAAAAAGTACAGAACACATGGAGGAGCTCATCAACAGATTTAAGAAATACCCATAAATGATCTACCAGGAGAAACAATCCAGGGTAGTTTTTATCATTAAACCAATAGAACCAAATCTCACATTACCAAAACCAGGTCTTGGTCAAATTGATTGTAGTAGTTGTTGTTGTTAGAGCATCATCTATTATTTTTTTCTTAAGTGGAATCCTTAAAGACTTGCTCTTATCTACCGCTACACATATAATTATGTGGAAATATTCAACTGAAGTCATCTATAAATAGCATGTTTGGCAGGCGCCACTACTCATCCCTCGGCCGAGCACCAAAAGCCGTATACTAAGAGCTACAGCTAGTTTGGTCTTGTAAACCATGGAAAAGATTCGCTACCTTCTTCTTCTCACTCTCTTGGCTTTAACTTCTTCACTAGTTGCCTCTGCCTATGATCCTAGTCCTCTTCAGGACTTCTGTGTAGCCATCAACAACCC
>JANSVB020000059.1:1824788-1840416 GCA_025504935.2 Erythroxylum haughtii
ATAAATGAATAAAGAAAAAAAGATAAGAGAATTTAACTGGTTGAGACAAAAGAAAAGAGTTAAGTTAGGGATTCAGTACTTCTTAGTCTTGAGAGAGATTTTGAAGTGGGTCAAGAAGAGAAAAGAAAGAGGGAGAGAATAGCTTCAAATTGAGCCAAAGATCTCTTCATTTGGTGAAGAATCAAGGTAAGACCATTTGAATCTTTTGAAATTTTTGGAAGAGTTTTAGACTATAGAGTTAGGAAATATATGGGTTTAAGTATTCTAGAACCAATTTTAGTGATTGAGTGTTATGGAATTTTTCTATTTTAAAACCCTATTGATTTGAGGTTTGAGAGTTGAATGAAATCAATTTAGTAACTGAATGGTTATACTCAGGATTTTCCAAATTTGCACAGTGCAAAATTTCAAGTATTCCTTAGGGGTAAATTTTATGTTCTAAATTCATGGAAAATTTTGGTTTAATCTAGGCTAAATTAGACAAAGTTGTCTTCTGGAAAGTTGTAGCTTATCTTTCTAGCTTTCCAACGGTATATAATATGAAATTTTTGGACATCGGAGTCGAAAGTTATGGTCATTATGAGTGGAGATGCTCAGGAGTGTAATCTGCTTCATCTTAAGAGTCACTTCATCTTATGACTCTGCTTCGTCTTAAGAGATACTTTGTCTTAAGTTGACTCATCTTAAGAGTTGCTTCGTCTTAAGTTGACCATCTGCTTCTTCTTAGGTTGACTTTTTGCTTCGTCTTAAGTTGACTCTGCTTCTACTTCGTCTTAGGTTGACTTTCTGCTTTGGCTTAAGTTGACCATCTGCTTCTTCATAGGTTGATTTTTTGCTTCATCATAAGTTGACCATCTGCTTCTTCTTAGGTTGATTTTTTGCTTTGTCTTAAGTTGACCAATGGCTTCTTCTTAGGTTGACTTTCTGTTTCGTCTTATATTAACTGAAACTTCTTCTAGTCCAATTTTGTCCCCTTATATGATAGACTTTGTCTTTGAGATCTTGATAAAAGTTGTATATATCAAAGTTCTCTTCAAAATAATCCAAAGAACACCTTGATCCGATACCTATAGAGAAAGTCATGCTAGTTGCCCCGAAATAGGTTCAATATGATTGAGGACAAAACCTTGTTTAATTCTTTCAGCCATAACTTTGTCGTCCGATCTCCAAATGGAGTGATTCTTAGACCAATAGATTCCTAACACATATTTCTATCTCTACATGAAAATAGGTAGCATTATGAATTGATTTGAAAAAGTTTGATTGAAGGAAAGTGAGGGAATCTGTTGGAATAATATGAACTGGTATGATTTCACTGAACATGCTCGGGTATTTTGGTTATATTTTGATCTATACACATTCAAACAAGATGATTTTTAATTTGATGTAAATTAGAGATATAGGTGTACAAATTATCTGAAGAAGTCTAATTGTGATTCAGTCACTAAGATGGCTAATTTCTGGATGTAAATTGTGTATGGTACATTGTTTTTGAATATGAACAATCCAAAAATGTTTGAGGTATAACTTCCAAATTACTAAACCAAATTGAGTGATTTTGGTGTCAATAGAAACATAAGACATAGAGAAACACATTTCTAGAAGAGAGTGTGACCAAACTACATTAGTTTCACTTTCTAATTGAATGTGAACAGTAGACTCAAAAGTGTGACTTGGAAAAATCTGAAGGGAGTCAATGAGAAAGGAATAGAGATTTTAACGGTTTTAGTGAGGCATAAACCTAAGTATAAATTATACTTAGATGAGTTTTGACATGAGAATGATTTGTGATGAAATTGATGGAATGATACCTGGGATTGTCATAAACATGCATTGTACATATTTCATTTCATATATGTGCATTATTAAACACTTATGATTGTGCAAATTGTGATATGTGTATGTTTTGCGTAATATAGAGGAACAAATTGAGCACCATCCTCCAGATGTTGTCGGGACTTCGAGACAATAGCTTCTGGAGCAAACTATGATTAACCTAGACGGTTTCTCTCAATTATTGTTTGCTTAAATTATGCTTGAATGATAAATAAATGTGAAATGAATGTGTTTAATTGTGTTGATTTCGGACAGAAGGTTCGATGATTGTGAATGTGGAATGTATATTAAAATGCTACTTGAATGTGAATGTAAAGACCTATGTTATTTATAATGTGAGTTATTGTGGTACATACATTCCATTCATGAATGCACAATCAGATAATCACAATTGTGACTAGAGTAGCCACCGATCAGAGCTTAAAGCTCAACAAGTGAAAAGAGCCTTGAGTTCAAACAGTGATTAAGAGCCTAAGGCTCACTATCTATAATGAGCCCTATATCCTCGTCGAATAAGGCACAGCTATTAATGATCTCGATATCCAAAATGGATATGGGATAATTCAGGCACTCGATCACAACAACATAATAAATGGAAAGTGCCTCATGAGCATTTCATATGCATTTATATCAAGTATGTTTGATTAACTGAAATACCGAAATCGCCTATGCTCAAGTGAAAAAGTGATGTTTATGTAAAGTGCAATTTTATGAAAATATATGTTACGTGAAATGTTGTGTTGCATGGATTAAGTTAACCATCGATTATGGTTACCTCATTGAGTTCGCAAAACTCACCAAAATTGCAACGTTGTCTTTTCAGAACTGAGAGATGATTCTAGCTACTGAGAGGCTCTACCAACCGTGTAGATTGTGGTTTGGCAAAAGAAGTCATGGCTCAAAGGTTAGTCAGCTAGATGTTAGGGACAGATTAGATAAATTTTGTATATTTTTCTCTTTCATGTAGTACTTTGGTACTAGGTTTTGATGATGTACATGTGGTAAGTGTTGAAAGATACAATATAGACTTTCGGTTTTGTGAAGTGAAATGAGGAAAAAGTTAGTTTTAAAATATTGTGATCTTTTTAGGATGCCTTATAAGTGAATAATGATATGATGCCATGTGAAGTGAGTATAACGATCGAACGTAGCTCTCCCTTATAGTAGGATATATACTGGAATGACCTCTCGGCGTCCCGGTGTGTACCTTGCACTACAGGGGTGCTACAGACTTACTTTTCGATCAATTGAGGGTCATGATATCTTGCTAGATGCCACTTATGACTTGCTTGGATTATGTGTTAATCTAAATGGCCAACATAATCGGGAACCTAATAGGTTACACGCATAAGAGTGGCTTAGAAGATTCGTAAAATGGTTTTAGATAAAGATCTACTATATAGAGAGCAATAAAATGAAATAGATCCCAATGAGATCAGGATATATACCTATGAGATCGTAACATCAATATTGCTAAAACAGGTCTTCGGTGTTTTTTGCATACCCAGGACTCGGTAGAACTGACTCTAGTGTGACTGGACCACCTCAGCATTTATATATATAAGATATGTGCAACATGGAAGCTGAGAGAGGCTTCTTTGAGGTTATGCATTTATTGTCTTTAAATGATAAAAGACAAAAATAATAAAAGACAAAAATAATAAAAGACAAAAATAAGAAGCAAGTAAGGTGATGATAATCGTGAAAATGGTCAAGTAAGCAATCTTCACAATTCTCACATCATTCTTCTCATCTTCTTCCTCTTCATTCTCTTTCACGGTTTTGCTCTCCATAGAACAAAGAAGAGAGTTAGAACTCTTTTCTTTGTTAACAAAGAAGAGAGTTAGGAAAGAAGAGAGTTAGAACTCTTGTCTTTATTCTAGCCATTTCCGAGTCAAAGAATTTGATTTAGTTAATTTCGCCAATCTCTGTGTGGATATCGTTGGAGATGGTCTATTTTGGTCATTGTGGTTTGCGACAACCCAATAAGTAGAAGATCAAAGAATAAAGGAGACTACACACAAGGTGCATGGTTATTATATGAATGATTGATTTGTGTAAATGCCATGAATTCCTATTTATATATATGTTATGAACATGTATGTGAATTAGGAACTTTCAGCTAGGTTTAATAGTATTTCCTTATATAGGCATATAGATCTTGGACTTTGGAAAAGTCTCGGAATAAGTTTTTTTTGTTTTTCACACTACGTCTATATGATGTACGCACCAGGATTTTCCTACACTACCCAGAGATGCAAAGATCATTAAGACGATGTTATTGGCAGTTAAAATTTCAGATAAGCAGACTTGTAGGTTGTAAAATATTTTTCCTTTTACCAAATCTAAAATATTTTAACTTGAATTTTTGTAATTGCAAATATAGATATCGACCTTATTTCGTAAATGACTTATTAACCATTTTTGGTACTTAGTTGATTAAGTTAACGGATTGAACCCAATCCGCTAATTTTAAAGACATTCCTATGAAGAGCGTTTTGCTTTAGCCATTGAGAAATTAAAGTACTAAAAGAATTATTATATCCAAAATTTATTAAAAATTACTCAATGATATAGAAACAGAAATAGAGATAGAGATAGAGATATTAAGTTTATTACTTAAATTAAATATTTTTAATTTTAATTTTTGAAGATAAATTAATATCAATTTTGAGTAACAATATACAATTATTCATGATAATATTGCTTCTAGTTTAATGATAGTTAGATGTTATTCTTAGATTATAATAAACCTTTGGTTTAAATGACTATATTCTTCTTTTGCTCTATCTTAATTTTACGAAAATATTTAAACAAATACTAAGATATAATACTCATGTCCTTATGAGTCTTTTTTTTAAGTCATGCCTTTATAATTTATTTTACACATAAGCAGTCAAAACTAAGCAGTTAATTTTACCAAACATCTTTAAATGAACAGATGATATTATCTATTTTCAAATCCGCTATAAGTTAATCACTGATAGAATCCGCTAACAATTAATGCAATCCACTAATTGCCAAACGAGCCCATCCTTTGTTGGATCCAACAAAGGTCTATTGGAGAAGAGCGTAACCCCTAACCCCTTCTATAGAAACTAATGGTGTGCCAGCGGCTTACAATTATGTAAATAATTTTTTTGGGTTTGTCTTTTGAGTCTAGATGCCTATTTTATAAGTTCAACGTAACAAAAGAAGAGTAGATAAAGAAACTTGGATATAGAGTAGATATAGAGTAGATATAGAGTAGATGCCTATTTTATAGTTATGTATGATTCCAAGCCTTAATTAATCGGTCCTTAATTATTAGTTGCATGTAGAAGCTAGAGAAATTAGACTGTCATGGAGATTATAGTTAGTACATACAACATTTGCAAAGATAATTATATAAAGTATGCCCTTTATTTTTGTGTTGCAAAAGATCTACTGGCAAATTTATATGTGATCCATATCGGAAAAATGGGTGAACTGCAAGATATCAATGTTGGAGTTGATCTATCATGCATTGTTTGATGTTGACTATTAATTCATTAATAAAAATGATTTAGGTATCCATTTGCATGTCGCTAATATATGTCTTGAGCAAAATAAATCGGGTCACTTTTCAAAAAAAATAAATAAATAGGGTTGAGAGGACAATGAATATGGACGAAGAATGACATTTAAATGTAGAGGGTATGCTTAACTCCTTTGAGGTTATAGATCTTATTAGTAATTATAGTTTTTCCTCGTACATTAAGGTTAGATGTCCTAGGAAAATTATTGTATATTAAGATAGTTTTAAAAAGAGACAACAAATGTAAAAGTATTTAACTTTTTGAAAATTTTTGATTTAATATTAAATTTTCTAAACTTTTTATTTTGTAACTAACTTTTTAAAAATTTATATAATTTAGGTCAAAATGATGTTTTTATTGATATAACTAATAGAAAGATACTCAAATGATATTTAGTAGACTTAATATGATAATAAAAATAACGTTTAAATTAATTTATATAAGTTTTAAAAAGTTAATCATTAAATTAAAACTTCTAGAAAATTTAAGACTGAATACAAAAGAGTCCAAAAGTTAGGTAATATTTGACACGTTATCCAATTTAAAAATAGGATAAACAATTCGTAGTAGGTTTATTCTTTAAGATCGATCCAGGTAACCTCTAACCAAATCTCCCATTACTACTAAAACCAGGTCTCGGTCAAATTGAGTGTAGCAGTTGTGCTCGAGACATCGTCTATTATTATTTTTTTCTTAAATGAAATCCTTAAAAGACTTACTCCTATCTACCGCTACACATAACATAGAAACATTCAACTGAAGTCATCTATAAATAGCATGTTTCCCAGGCGCCACTACTCATCCCTCGCCAAAGCACCGAAAGCTATATACTAAGAGCTACAACTAGTTTGGTCTTGTAAACCATGGAAAAGCTTCACTACCTTCTTCTTCTCACACTCTTGGCTTTAACTTCTTCACTAGTTGCCTCTGCCTATGATCCTAGTCCTCTTCAGGACTTCTGCGTAGCCATCGACAACCCAGCCGATGGTGGTAAGTGAGATTAAAATTGATACAAATAGTTTATTAAAACTTCGCCTGATACTTAAATTCTCTATGTTTTAGCCACTCGTCTTTCTGCAAGTGAAAAACATGATTTTGGTCATCTACACTACTTGATTTAACAAATTATTCTTCTCACATTTGCAGTGTTTGTGAACGGGAAGTTCTGCAAAGATCCAAAGGAAGTAAAAGCAGATGATTTCTTCTTTACAGGCCTCAACAAACCTGGAAACACTGCTGCAACCCCACAAGGTTCTGCTGTGACTCCAGTGTTTGTCGATCAACTTGCTGGACTCAACACTCTTGGAATTTCATTTGCTCGTCTTGACTTTGCACCATATGGCCTAAACCCACCTCACACTCACCCTCGTGGCACTGAAATCATTGTAGTTGTGGAAGGCTGTCTCTTTGTTGGGTTTGTGGCATCTAACCAGAATAACAATACCCTTTTCACCAAAGTTCTGAATCCTGGAGACGTATTTGTGTTCCCGATCGGTCAAATTCACTTCCAACTAAATGTCGGGGAAGGTAAAGCGTTTGCATTCGCCGGATTGAGCAGCCAAAACCCTGGCGTCATCACAATTGCCAATGCTGTCTTTGGATCAAAGCCACCAATTAGAGTTGACCTTCTTGCCAAGGCATTCCAAGTAGACAAGAGTGTTATTAACTATCTTCAGAAACAATTCAGCTGAACAGCCATACATGAAAAACCAACATAAAGAGGGTTTCCTGTGATTGTGTTCTTTGGAGTTCATGCTTTATTTTGTTCTGACCTTGTAATCCAATAAAACGTACGTGTTAGTTATGTACCACCCTCTCTTCGTATTCTAGTTGATTTCTGAATTTATACAAGTGTCAACGTATTGATCAATGACTTTTATCTCTCCTCGTATCTACGTATACCTCCCCGCTTCGTATGTTGTATTTTTCTTTGGATTTTACCTTTCCTTTGAGGTTAGCTTTTTTTAATCTGAAGAACATTCGCATCATATTGAAGTCATGTCACAAAAGTAAAGAAAACAGTTTGTAATTGAGCGTTGGTCGTCTTTGACCCACACACCAACTCATATCAAAAAACTAATAAAACAGTTCAGTAGTAGTAACTGATTGATTAAATTAATAATTTATAATATAAGGATAAATATATCAATTAATTCAAAAATAAGTTGTCGGTTTGTTAGTAAGAAAAAAAAAATATTTTTGTTCCCTCCATCCACATTCGACAGCTTGCGCAAATGATATTTTGTGACGTTTTTGGACCTTTTGTGACGTCTTTAAAATGTCACAAAAGGTGTTGTTTTCTTGTAGTGTGCTTATGTACCACCGTCTCTTCAATCTTCATGCGCTAGTTGGTTGCAGAATTTATACAAGTGTAACTCATGAGTCGTTTATTTCTATTTTTGTTTTGCTGATATAGTTATTAGTTTTTATTTTTCTGCTTTTAATTTGTATTTTTATTTCAAATAAAAATAAAATCTGTTTAATTGTTAATGTTCCTGTAGTTATATTTTTATCATTAATAATGATTACATATTATAAAAAAACTTAAACATAAATTATTTTTAGTTAAATAAATTTATTTTACTAAATAAATAATTTTATTAATAAGTTACTAATAAATATTGTATAAGGGAATAAAATAATAAATAAATTATAAATTATCGTTTTTACTTTTAAACTAGTATTATTTTAAATTAATATATTTTAATTATTAAATCAAATTTTATATAAAATTTATATATTCTGAAGATATTTTAAATTTAATCATATTATCAATAATTGTTAAATTAAATTTATTTAATTTAATTACAAGTATTAAATAAAATTATAAAGTAAACATAAATTATTCATAATTCATATTAATGATCAATTTTAGTTAACTAAATATACAATATTAAATTAAATTATTCGTAATTCTTAATAAACAATTAAATAATATTTAGTTTGTAGTAAATCAAATTATAAAAACAAAAACTACTTTTATAGTTTTCATAATTTTTTAAAATAGGAAGAAATTAAATTAACAAAATCAAAAATTTACTGAATTTAAAAACAAAAATAAGAATGAAAATAAACATGCCCTTAGTGATCAATGACTTTTTATCTCTCCTTGTATCTACAAATACCTCATCGCTTCGTATGTTGTGCTTTCTATAGAATTAAAGTTTTCTTTGAGGACGGAATATTTCCATTTGTCTATAGAACATTCTTACCACGTTGAAGTTATGTCGCTCGAGTAAATGTTACAGTGGACTACTCCATCAAGTTATTTAAGTTGAGAAAATATTGGGTGAGATGTTCTTCTCAACTTATATAATCCACTAGTAAAATATATATATGATTATATAAATAGACAATTTTAGGGTTAAATATTAAAAAAATCTTAAATATTAATAAATTTTGTAATTCTAGATCAATTTTCAAAGAGCAACAATAAAATATTCAAATTTCTTCTATCTTATGAAAAAATAACTCACTGATATTCTTTTTGTTAAAGTTGATAAGATGACATACCACATTAGCTAGTATCACGTAGATGACATGTGAACTTTAATTTACATATAATCAAATTAATTTTTAAATGCTAAGCCTAATATTGGTCAACATTTTTTCCAATGCATTAATACAAAAGTAAGTATTTCAATTATATTTTTAACAATAACATTGTTATAGACATATTTAATGAGCACTCAAAGTTATTGATGTCAAATGCTAAGCCTAATATTGATCAACATTTTTTCAATGCATTAATACAAAAGTGAGCATTTCAATTAAACTTTTATCAGTAACATTATTATATAAATCTTTAGTAAGCACTCAAATTGTAGGTGTCTTCTAGTTATTTAGTAATGGTTAATGAGTTGAAGGTTGTTACTATAGAAAATTATGTTAGTAATCTTTTGTGAGGTAAGAGTCTTCCCACGATTCACTGTTGTTTGCAAGAGGCATAAGACAACTCAACTCAATTTGTGAATTTTTAATATTAAGGTAATATTTGTAATAATTAGTTATTTCATAATAAGATTTTTATATTTTATCATGGTACACTAACTTAAGGTAACTAATGAAGTAGTTCAAATTTGTTTATTTTTTAAAGTAAACAAAACTTCACCTACTATAGACTTATCAAAATAACCATATAAATCTAATTGTTTACAAAATAATACTTCCCTCCTAGGCTATAGAAAATTGAGAGTCTCAAACATGATTAAATAGTTAGCAACAATTACTATCACTAGTATTTATCTCTAATTTCATTGCTTCAGATAATGCTCCAAATTGTTTCATCTTTTCCACATGTTGCAATTCTATTCTCTTGCATTGACTACCATTAAATAGAAGGTTTCACGACACATTGTTCTTACCAATTGGTGATAAGGAATCCAGGTGCCTCTAGAGTGTCCAATATAAATGACTAACTTATTTAGTCAAATGCTTTATGAAATTCTATTTTCCTATAGCATATCCTAATGGACTTCTTTTTATGATAGTTCTTAAATAACTTATACGACACTAGAAGATTATCTCTAATACTTCTAATTTTAGATGGGTTTCATGGTATACTTCATAATTACTTTCAATCTAGTGGTCAAGATTTTAGAGATGATTTTATATCGAGTGATGTAGCATGTAATGTGCCTAAATTCTTATAAGGAAAAGGCATAAGGAGTCTTAATAATAAGGCAAAATATTGTCTTAGCTTCTTTGGTATAAAGAATTCTTGTAATACCTTGATAACTTGATTGCTCTCTAAATGAGAAGAGTTCTAGAAGAACAAAGCATTAAATCAATCAGGTTTGGTTATTTTATTAGGGTGCAAACTGAATAAAGCCTTTTAAATCTTAGATATTATCACAAGTATGTTGAGTTTATCAGTTTATTCTTATCTAAGAGTTGGATTAATTAAGGATTTAATACCTTATACAAGAAAATTCGAAAATTTTTCTCAATTTTGTAACACTAGATTGAACTTTAAAAAGTAACACCAAAATGCTCCAATTTTTTATTTTTAACAAAAATAGCCCATTGTTAAGTTCTCTGTTAATATGGAAGATATAACGAGCAATATTAGATTTGTATTTTTTTCCATGTGGTTGCCACATATTATATTTATGCCACGTATAAAATTTTCAATTAATAAATTAAAAGTAAAAAACCTTAAAAATAATTATGAAGTAATCTATAATTATTTTAGAGTTTTTAATTTATTAAATAACAATTCATATGTGGCATAAAATACAATATTTGGTAATCAAATGGAAAAAATATTAATATGATGTGGCTTGCCACATTGTTGAGCAAATGTTATGTCTAATAATAAAACTCTCAATACTCACAAGTATAAAGATCGTATCTTGTAGTATAAGAGAGCATCATTCCCACGAGGAATGTGAAATAATTAACAATTCAAACCTAACTTTGTTTAATGTATTCAGATTTGATATGAATTAAATTTAAATAGGAAAAATTGAAACAAATAAATAAATCAAAGCAAGTAATCAATTAACAAGTGAGTGGCCAATTAAAATTAAGGTTTGATCAAGATTGAATACTTAGGAACTATTCTTTCTTTATTTCTATCCCTTACAATTATTGATTCAAATTATGTTTTTGATCCTATATTTCCAATGGTATTGATTACATCTCTCGATTTATAAAACTATCCCTAACATCTTCAATTAGATCTAAAGCTATCCAATAGATATTCAATTTTGCAACCGATATCTCTCTTTGATTGATCGTTAATTTGACAATTATGTGATGGACCTCGAAGTTTTCTTAGAAGATTAGAAGTAGTACATGGGAAGTGTGGATAGATTCATATTTTTCTCTGGTGTTTTTGGTAGATGAGAGACTATGAAATGGGAAGAATTAGGGTGAAAGTGAAGTTGACATTGTGTAGTAAGTGATGAAAAATACAAATATATGTGTATGTTTTGTTATTGGTGTTCATGATTAATCATGGACTATAATCTCTTTATGGATGATATTGATTTGAAATGAAGTAGAGAAGGTGATCTTGGTATGAGTTCTGTTAAGGAAAGTTTTGAAAGAAAATGGGTAGTTGATTTGGAAAGTTGTAGCTTATTTTTCTAGCTTTCCAACAATATATAGTACAGAAATTTTAGCCATCGGAGTTGAAAATTATGTTCTTATAAGGAAAATAGATGTATTGTCTATAAAGATGTATCGTCTGTGATGACGTCATATCGTCTGTGATGACGTCATTTCGTCTTAAGAGTTGCATCGTCTTAAGTTGACTTTGTATCATCTTAAGTTCACTTCGTTTCATCTTAAGAGTTGCATCATCTTAAGTTGACTTTGTATCGTCTTAAGTTGACTCTGCTTCGTCTGAAGAGTTGCATCGTCTTAAGTTGACTCCGCTTCGTCTTAAGAGTTACATCGTCTTAAGTTGACTCCGCTTCGTCTACTCTTTGCTTCGTTTGCCCTTTTGATTCCTCTGCTTATTGCTTCGTCTGCTTTGTTTCGTTTTCTTTTTGATTCGTCCACTTTGCTTCGTCTGCTTTGTTTCCTCTGCTTTTCGATTCGTCTACTTTGCTTTGTCTGCTTTGCTTCATCTGCTTTGCTTCATCTTTTTTTCAATTCGTCTGCTTTTTGATTGGTTTCGTCTAATCCTATTTGTCTTCAAGGTCTTCATGAAAGTTATAGATCTTGAAGCCGTCTTTCAGATAATCTAAGAGGACAAAACTTTGTCTTGAAAGTTGTCTTCATGGAACACCTTGATTTGACATCTATAGAGAGAGTTATGCCATTTGTCCCGAGATAGGTTCAATATGTTTGAGGACAAAACTTTGTTTGATTCTTTTGGTCATAACTTTGTTATCAGACCTCCAAATGAAATGATTCTTGAACCTATAGTTTCTTAACACATTTTCTGTCCCTTCGTAGAATTTGATAGCTTTTGGTATTGATTCGAAAAAGATGGATTGAATCAAAGTAAGGGTATTGGTCTAAAGAGTATGAATGGGAGGAATTTAAGTATAGTGTACTATTTCAATATAAGAACAGTCTGAAAATGTTTGGGGTAATACTTTTAGATTTCTGAACCAAATGGATTGATTTAGGTGTCATTAGAAACTTAATACAATGAAGAACATTTTTCTAGAAGAAAGAGTTAGGCCAGAATGTTCAAGGATATTGTTGGCAAGACATTTAAGCATAACAAGACATAAGGAATAAATGGAAGGGAAAATGGGACATTTTTCACTCGTTAAGGGTATAATTGGAAGAAGAAGTGTTGTCTGGCATTTAAAAAGAGAGGAGAACGAAAATTGAAGAGAAAAAGAGAGAGTGTCATGAAAAAGAGAGAGAAATATGAAGAGAAGAAGAGAAAGAGAGAGAAAAGAAACAAGCTAGGTTTTGATTAATCTTAGTATTAAAGAGTGATTTTGAAGTGGTTCAAAAAGAGAAAAAGGTAGAAGAAGAGAAGAGCTTCCCTTTGAGCTAAAGATCCCTTCATTTGGTGAAGAATGAAGGTAAGATCAATTTGAAAATTTTGGACTTTTGAAAGGATTTTAGTTTATAGAGTTTAGAAAATGCTTGGGTTTAAGGATTCCAAAATAAATTTTAGTGATTTTGCATTGTGCGATTTTCTATTAGATTCCTATTGAATGAGACTTGGTTTGTTTTAGGGAACTAAGAGAATCCTACCCAAGAGCAAGGGGAAAGACAACCTTGACTTCTATTTTTGCAAGAAAATTAGGTGGGTAATATATTTATAGTTGTTGTGTGATGGACAAATGCCCTACTTGTGTGTTTATACTTAAATTGCGTGAATTTGAATTGTTATGAAGATTTGAAAATGTACTATGATGTGTTTTATTTTATGCATTGAAAGATGTATGACATTTTGATATATTTGAATTTCGATCTTGATCATGTTATGCCTTGATATCTGTTATGGCATTTTGTACAAATCAAAGGAAAGGAAAGAACATGAAAAGTATGCAAGCATTTCATAAAATGATTTGAGCATGGTTATGTGTAGCGCCCCCTTACCGTAGGGTACGCACCAGGACCCCCGCAGATCATTTCGGTACATATCCTACGATGAGGGTGAGCTACTAACGATCACTACATTCACTCCACATGGCATCATATCAATTTTACCAATAAAGCAGTAATAGAAAACCACAATATTTTTAAAATCAACTTCTTCCTCATTTCATTCCATCAAAATCAAAAGTTTACACATCTATCATCCTTTACTGTCTGTACATCAATCCAATAACCTAGTACAAAATGCTACATGAAAGAGGAGGAACATCAGATCTATCTAGGTCATCCAAAAATCCCAGCTGACTGACCTATGAGCCATGAATTCTCTCGCCAAAACAATCTACACGGCTGGAAAAGTCCCTCTGAAGCTAGGAGTCTACTCTTGGTCCTGAAAAGTAATGTTGCAATTTTGGTGAGTTTTGCGAACTCAATGAGGTAACCATCATCGATGGTTCACTTAATTCATGCAACACTTCAATTAATATCACAAATTATACCACAATTTCACATTTAGCATAAGTAACACACTTTCACTTAAGCATACGAAATTATGCTTTTCACTCAATCAAACACATTTAACAAGATGCATATAAAATGCTCATGTGACGCTTTTTTAATTATTACGGTGTTGTAACCGAGTTCCTGAACTGTCCCATATAGGGCTCATTAAGCATTGAGCCTAAGGCTCTACATCACTGTTAAGCTCGAGGCTCAAATTCACTCGTTGAGCTTTAAGCTCTAATCGGTGGCTACTCCGGTCACAACTGTCATTTATCTTAATATGCATCCATGAATGAAATGCATATGCCAAAATCAATCACATTATTATGCACGTATGCATAGGTCACAATCAATCACATTTAAGCATGTAGGTCTCAAATTCACATACAAGTAACACTTCAATAACACAACTTCCCAGTACACAGTCATCGGACTTTCTGTCTGGAATCCACAATCAAAACACAAACCACCATTATCCACCACAGAATTATAAGCAAATAATAATTGAGAGAAATTGTCTAGGTTACTCACCAACAGCTTCCGAAGCTAGTGCCTGGAAGTCTCTGCAACGTCTGTGGGTTGACGTTTCAAATGCGCCTCTATAACAATTAAAATACACATATATTACAAATTGTGCAATCAGAAATGTATAATAATACACATGCAGGAATTTGAAATTTGTACAATGCATGTTCGTGACATTCCTGGTATTATTCCATAAATCTCATCACAAAATGTTCCCCTAAATTTGAGAAATCCATAGACACCAAAATTACTCAATTCGGATCTCTATAGGTCCAGATATTGCCAAAACATTGTCCAAAAAAATAATCACTCGATCCTCTTACTTTGATTTAATTTATCATTTTCAATTTAATCTCAAAAAACACAAATTCTCATGGAGAGGTAACTAAATGTCTTAGGAATCGAACGTTTCAAAAATCAAGTCAATCGGAGGTCAGACGAAAAAGTTATACACAAAAGAAGACAAAGGGTTGACTTGGAACAAAATAATAAAAAAGTAAAATAAATAAATAAAAAATCAGAAGCGCCCTTGCACTCAGCCGCTCGCGAGGGCGCGTACGCTTGCCATTGCGAGGCGTTGCTCTCGCGATGGGCGAGCCAGACGCTCGCCCTAGTGAGGCGTCGCCCTCGCTAGGGGCAAGCCAGACGCTCGCCCTCGTGAGGTGTCGCCCTTGCGAGGGCGAGTTGGACGCTTGCCCTCGCGAGGCGTAGCCCTCGCTAGGGCCAACTCCCTCGCCTGCTCCTCTTTTTCAATTATTTCTTCTTTCTTTTTCCACCTATTTTCCTCTCTTCTTCCACAATGCATAACTTTTCACACAAGTGTCCAAAATTGACAATTTAGGGATCAATAGAAAGATCACAGAAAGCCCTACAATTTCCATGAAGGAATCACAGATAAATTCCAACTCTAAAGGAATGCCAATCAAATTTACTGTCCAATAAATGTCACCCTAAACAATAACACATCTTCTAAAACTCATATCTTCCTATTCCATTGGCCAAAAATTCCAAGCTTTATATCAATGAAAAGATCAAAACACATTCTACAACTTTCATGCACACCTTGGAGGCAAATTCAACCTCTAAAAAGGTCAAAATTTCAATCAAAGCTTTTGCCCCCATAATTTCACCCTAAACCACATCCAAACTTCAAAAATTCATACCTTACAATTCCTACATCCAAAAATGGC
>JANSVB020000059.1:1953944-1965661 GCA_025504935.2 Erythroxylum haughtii
TGTGGGCTATGCTTATTGCTGATTTATTATCACAGTAAAGCCTTATAGGAACATCCCACTTAATCTTTAAGTCTTCTGGAAAGATTTTCACCTAAAGCAATACATATATACCTTGTTCCATAGCATGAAATTCTGCCTCTGCACTAGATCATGCTATTACCCCCTATTTCTTTCTTCTCCATATGACCAGATTCCCTCTAAGAAAGGTACAGTACCTTGATGTAGATCTTCTATCCACTACTGATCTTGCATAGTTAGTATCGGTATATGCTTCAAGTGTTATATTCCATTTCTTTTAAACAAAATCCCTTTTCTTGGAATTCCCTTAAGGTATTGCAAAATTCTATTGGCTTCTTGTATGTGAACTTCTTTAGGACTATTCATAAACTAATTTACCATGCTTATAGCATAGGCTATACCAAGTCTGGTATGAGCCAAATAAATGAGTCATCCTACAAGTCGTTGGTACATTTCCCTATTGACTGGAACATCTTCCTCTAGTTTTCTCAGCTTAAGATTCAATTCCACGAGTGTATTTGCAGGTTTACATGAAGCTTTACCTGTTTCCTTGAGTAAATCAGTAACATACTTTTGTTGAGATATAAAAATTTCTCTCCTGGAATGTGCGACCTCAATTCCCAGAAAATACTTTAACCTTCCCAAAGTCTTAATATCAAATCCTTAACTAAACAATTACTCAAGACCTGCTACTCTATCTCATCATCTCCGGTGAGTATGATGTCATCCACATAGACTAGCAATACTGTTACTTTCCCTATGGCTGAATGCTTAATGAACAAAGTGTGATCTCCTTAACTTTGCTTATGTCCTATAGATAACATGACCCTTGCAAATCTACCAACCAGGCCCGAGAGGATTGTTTCAATCCATACAAGGCTTTATTTAGCTTACATACAGTATTGGTGGTCACTTTTGTTTCGTAGCCCGGTGGGACCTCTATGTAAATCTCCTCTGTTAAATCCCTATGTAGAAATGCATTCTTTACATCAAATTGTTGTAGTTCCCAACCACAGTTTGCTGCTAAAGATAAAATTACTTTAACTGTATTCATCTTAGGTACAGGTGCAAATGTCTCTAGATAATCAATCCCGTAAGTCTGAGTGTATCCTTTGGCTACCAATCTTTCCTTGTACCTTTCCATCAACCCGTTAGCCCTATATTTTACCGTACACATCCATTTGTAGCCCATCGGCCTTTTTCCAGCTGGCAATTTCACCAAACTCCAGGTTTTATTCTTTCTTAATGCCTCCATCTCCATATCTATGGCTTGTTTCCATTTTTCATTAGACAATGCCTTAGATAAGGTTGTAGGAATGGTTGTGGTATTGAGATTTACAAGAAAGGATTTAAATATTGGTGAGAAATTTTAAAAGGACTTGTAGTGTGAAAGTGGGTATAATGGCCTTTTGGTGCATGTTCTAGTTCCTTTCCTAATGGAAATAAGTTGATCTTGATCTTCCTTACTATTCTATACTTTAGTTTCAGTTTGCAAAGTAGGGAAATCAGAAATTGTTACCTTATTTGAGGAATTTGGTTCAGATTCTTATACATGCATAGATTTCGGATTGACCTTTTTCTACCTTGAGTACACCAAAAGTTTGCCAAATAACACATCTCTATAAGTAGATTTAGGTTTAAGAATGGGTTAAGTTTTAGGAAATTTGGTTTCAGGAGATTTTGGTTGAGTTGAAGGTATTTGACTAGGTTTAGATATAAGTAAAGGATCATATTTTGACACTCTAAGAAAGAACTCCTTATCTTCCTTAAGATTCTCTCCTTGAAGATAAGGTTGGATGAAATAGGCTTCTTGTTCATTGAAGGTGACATCTCGGGACACATGAAATTTCTTAGAAGGAGGATGATAGCACTTATACCCTTTTTGAGTTGATGAATACCCTACAAAGATGCACTTTAGTACTCTAGGGTCTAATTTCTCACAATTTTGGCTATGAATATGAACAAAGGACACACACCTAAAAATGCGAGGCACAAGATTGTTTGTAGTAGATATATTTGGGTAGAATGAAGAGAGTACCTCCATTGGACTTTTGAATCCTAGGACTCTAGAGGGTAGTCTGTTAATGAGATGAGTGGTTGTTAGAACTGCTTCCCCCAAAAATATTTTGGTACATTTTTCTGACATAACAATTCTCGTGTTTGGTCTAAAAGGTGTCCATTTTTCCTTTCGGCTACACTATTTTGTTGGGGTGTTTTGACACAGGAAGACTCATGAAGTATCCCTTTTTTTTGTCAATAGGGAGTAAGAGTTTGGTTGAAGTAGTCTTTGGCATTGTTTGATATGAGTCTCTTGATATATACACCAAATTGGTTTTTTACCATAGAGATGAAATGTGGAAAATACAGAACTAATGTTCTCCTACTTTCTTCACTTCGAATAATAGCCACTACCTCATTAAAACAAGGAACTTTCAGCTTTTTGAGTATTTGGATCCTTATTTGATCAAACTCGGAATTCAATCCCACAAGGAAGTCATAGACTCTATCCTGTTCAATGAACTCTTTAGTATAGCAACATCATCAGGACACTTGGTCTGAATTACTCGATAATGATCAAGTTCTAGCCATAACGACTTCAATTGGTTGGCATACTCAGCCACAAATTTGTTTTCTTGCTTGGAAGCAATGGTCTTAACTTTCACTTCATACCCTTGGGCCACATTCCTAGCTTTTGAGTACGTTTATTGGATCACGTCCCAAATGTCTTTGGCTGTAGCCATGAACATTACTGTGTCGCTTATTTCAGGAATCATTGAATTCCAAAGCCACACCATGATCCAA
The DNA here is from genome assembly GCA_025504935.2 of Erythroxylum haughtii. NCBI lineage: Eukaryota > Viridiplantae > Streptophyta > Magnoliopsida > Malpighiales > Erythroxylaceae > Erythroxylum > Erythroxylum haughtii. Next base: position 1,956,765 of record JANSVB020000059.1, read on the forward strand.
GTCCTCCTCATCCCATGTTTACAAACCTTGATATTCTTGGCTTGATCCAGTTCCTAACAAATGACTAATCTTTCCCTTACCTTTCAAGATAGTTCGAACAAGTTGTGACCACTTGAGATAATTTTTTTCATCTAATTTATAGGCAGTTTGAATGGTCTGCAAATCCACCGAAGATTGAGTCTTAGTTACTTCATCTGATGAAGCCACAATGATTGATCCAGTCTCCTTGTTTTCTATCATTGTCCTTCACTTCTATGTGCAACCAACTAGTTGACGAAATTAATCAGCGATGAAGGCTGACTGTTTGAATGAATAAGTGATGAAAGGCTGATTCAGTGAGAAAAAGAATCTCAAAAGAAGAAGAGAACGACAATGAAGGCTCAACCCCCCTCTTTAATTTTCCCAGAAGAATTCGAGCCACTCGTTAAGTGGTTCAATATATAACAACTTAGACCATAGGCGTTGCTTTGAATTTGGAATCCAATAATGTTGGGGTTGTATTGATGGGTGACGATTTGCTGAATACCCTGATTAATCGCCAAAGAATTTCGCTGCTACCATAAAGTATTCATCTCTATTTGGTGATAAATAAAGTAGCCGTACTTTTTTTAATTCCTCAGATATTTCATAAAATGGGCTATGTTCAACTCTATGTATTCCTTTATCTGTAGAGTATATTAAATGCACAGAAATGGATATAATAGAGTTTCTCTTATTCGTATTAACAGCTACTCTAGGAGGAATGTTTTTATGCGGAACTAAAAGAAAATGCCTATTAAACCAATCACAGTAATACCAGTTACAGTACCTATATATATAATAAAATAGTAGGAATATAGAACTGAGTAAATGAACTTATTCTTCTTTTATTTTTATTATCATTTTCTTATCTTATGAGGTTTTCTATAAAGTATCAATAAGCTTTTTCAAAGTCCTAGAACTAGAAACTAAAACCTCGGGCTCGCTGACGGGGTTATCTCATAAAAAGACTGACTTGTTATATAACTATTGTATTAAAAAAGTGAATGGCGAGCCCATGCAAAGGGTTTGGTTAAGATATGCCAGATTTCCTCAAGTAAGTTGTTATCTATTGAACCACTTAACGGGAGGCTCATTCTTCTGGGAAAATTAAGGAGTGGGGTTGAGCCTTCATTGTCATTCTCTTCTTCTTTTGAGATTCTTTTTCTCACTGAATCAGCCCTTCAGTGATACCATATCAGATTTTAGGGTTTTAAGTTGTTATCTATTGAACCACTTAGGGTAATATATATACAAAGAGTACAACTCAGATCAGGAAACTAATCCCACTAAACTAGGAAACTGACTCTAACAGAAAATCCCTTAAATTTTGGGATCCTAACAATACATATCTTATTCCCAATATTTACCTAAAAGAGAATTACGAATTCTCACATTCTTCATATTTCATTCTCTAATTTGTTTATTTTTTCATTTTCAGTTAGAAGTCACGAAGCTAACTCACACGCTAATAAAGGATGGGAACAATTTACTGATGCTGTGATCAAAACAATTTCTCAGAAGAAGAAAGGAGTTGTTTTTCTCCTTTGGGGGAACTTTGCTCAAAAGAAGTCCAGGTATCTCCATTCAACAACCAAATTTTAGTGCATGTAATATTCTCATTTCATTTAATTTATCTCTCTCTCTTCCCTGCTGCTGCTGCCAGCTTGCTCTGATTGATATGAAGAAAATTGGTGCTGAGAACATCTATTCCCTACTCAATAAACAATACTTAAACTTATTCAATAGGTTGGTATGGTAAATGACAACCGAATATTATCCTTGCACTGTTGGTAACTTATATTTGCGGGATTCATATTGGGTGGTGTTGTTGTACTGATGGTAACTTGTGTATTTCTGCTTGAAAAATCTTATAGACAGATTTAAGTAGATCTTTCTAAATTTTAGCTGATGAAATAAGAAATTCCAACTTGATTACTATATTATAATATATCTATATTTTGTTGAGTCTCAAATAAGAATCTTATAAAGTTTTCCCTTATCAAAATTGGATTTTCTCTTTGGTTTTTAGCTTGTCATGATGCTTGAACAATGTATTATTTGTTTTTGCTTGGTCTGTTTATGCTTTGTAGATTTGCTGGAAACAAGCAATAAGTCAGGGAGATGAAACACAGATTTGAATATTTGGTCTTCTTAAGTTCTTATGAATTTGGGCTCAGTTATTCATTTATGGATTTGGGGCTTCTGGTGCAAATAGTTTTTAGTTTGAATGAGAACCAACGGGTGTCAGAAATGCTGTAGTTAGGAATTTGCTTTGCTGGCAGCAGTGTGTGTAGCGTTAAGATGTTTTTTTGACTTGTCAATTTGATTATTCAAAATTAGCAAGCTATGAAATTTTTAGGATTTTGAAAAGGCTGATATCAATGTGTAGAAAAATTTGCTTGTGTCTTGAAGGTTAGGAGCATTTGTCAATTATTTTCTATACCAACCTGAGAACTGTAACTGGGGAGAAGTAGGAGAATAAGCTGGCACACAAAACCAGACATTTTATATTCCGAGTATCCAACTTTTTAAAGTTGTAATTTTTATGGTTAATATACGATTTATGCATCTTAGGAACATAATAGTTAAAATAGATTCAAATGCAATTTTGTGTGTTCTCTATTTGGGTGATTTCGTGGTGAAGTCTTAGGACTGAAATGCTGTTGAGAGTAGGGAGAAATGTTAAATGTATTTGATGATTTGAGGTTTCAAAGTTTTGTGATCGTTGGATTTGTATTAAAACGATTGTTGAACCAATGGGTTTGAGTTGAATACTACATTTACCTTTCTTTGAGCAAGGATGAAGTTGAAGAATAAACAATTGCATCCAACCATTTTTTCATGATCACAATAATTCTGAGTCTCACCATATCTAAGCCTATATTTTATAACACTGGCTTGAGATTTCTCTTTCATTAAAACCAAAAGAGGAAGAAAACGATTTGATAATATCCACAAGCTAATAACAAGCTAAAACAGAATCAGAATATAAATCTGCCATGATCTATCTACTTCCAAAGGTATAGCCCAATACGAAATCCTTTTTTTGTTGTAAAAATAGTAAGCCTTATACTAGTGCTTCTAACAATTAAGGAATTGTAGGTTCTAGTATCTTCACAATTCATTGATTTCATTACATCTTTTATTCCACAGAAAATTCTGGTCTTGTAACTACACTAAGAATCTCATAAGTGGAAACTACTTTGTATATTGTGAGTGCTGTAATATGGATTATTCACGAACAGTATCCTATTACTAGTTCTTATATCAGATAGTTAAGTCATAGCATAGTAAAGGAGATCTTTGGTTCCAGAACTAGACAAAAATAAAGTTGCTATTGTGGTAGGTAATGGAAATTTGTAGGTATTGCTCATAGAAATCATTAGGAGTATGCATTGTGAAAATGAAGATCATATACAAGATGAAGAAAGAATATAAAATTGATCTCTGGGTCATTTTGGGGATCAATTGAAGATGGTCTTAGTTTTTATTTTTTCTCTGCCAGAGTAGCCATGTATTCCTTCTGAAATAAGTTTGTTGTACAGGTTGTCTTAGTTTTTATTTTTTTCTCTGCCAGAGGAGTCATGTATTCCTTCTGAAATAAGTTTGTTGTACAGGTTGATTGATGAGTCAAAGCATCACATTCTTAAGGCAGCCCATCCATCAGGTTTGTCTGCAAACAGAGGCTTCTTCGGTTGCAGGTCAGTAAACTAAAATAAAATCAGTTTATTCTTTGTAAAAGTAACAATCAACAACATATGTAACCATATTATTCAAAGGAACAATCAGCAACATATGTAACCATATTATTTCTCATGATGTGGTCAGGCATTTTTCTATCACAAACCAGCTTCTGGAGAAGCATGGAGTTGCCCCTATAGATTGGCAGCTTTGATATGCCTATGGATTGGTAGCTTCCGTATAACCAACCAGCATTTGTGATTAAACACAAGTTTTTGAGATTTATCATTATGAGATTTGGTTGGTTTAATGTGATCTATATATAGTATCTCCTACTTTTTAATGATATTTCATGATCTATGCATTTTTTATGCTTTATTAATATTGCACAACAATTCTGGATGATGAGATTCCATAGCTTCCTTACCTATTATAGGGATTGCCCTCATGGAAAATTTTAAAATATTAAATAAATTATGATAAAAATATAAATAACTAAAAAGATGTGTACGTAAATTTTGTACATATGATACAATAAATTTCTTTAATTAAAATATATCTTGTTTTTATAATGAAACGCAATGAGCATGTTATCCTTTTTATGCCTTAGAACTCCCCAAGTCGTTTCTGCGGTGTTGAGGAAGAAAATATTATATCAAGAACAAGTCGAGGATCATGTATAGTCTGGGATGCTTACCTTTTTTTTCTTAAAGAACAAGTCGAGGATCATGTGTAATCTGGGATGCTTAGCTAAGTTGGTTTGTATTGGACAAAGATGTTACTTGACGGTGCAAAGGCATGTGATTAAACACTACCTACCGAAAGTAGTCGAACATAAAGTAGTTATTGCCATTTCATGTTCGTACGTAATTTAGTGGAAGAATGTTTTTATAATCTCTTTTCAATAATTACATCTTCGCGTCAAGTAATTTATAACAATTATTTACCTAAGATTTTAAAATTGTAAATGTCAATTTTGACTTTGAGCGTATTTTTACATATCCTGGTTGCTGACATTTCCGTCGACGTTCCCCTCGTTGAGTCTCTGCTTTGAAGGTTAATTCTTTAGCTGGACGACTCTTGCTCAACAAATACATGTCGATGATCAAGTGGTTAAGCTCAGACAGCCTCAATGATTTGAGCCTGTTGATGGAGAAAAGTTTCATCTTCCATTTTTTTTTAGACAAGATCTTCTGTTCAATTTTATGATGTTTTATAGTACTCCTTGCTGCTCATTTATTTTATGGTTTGCTTACCTGCAAAAGCTTCAAATCAGGGAAAAACTTTTGTACCTGTATATCCCTAATCATTGTTCCCTGTGTCTCTCAGCCAATGAATCAATTGACCACTTATTCTTCGAATGCTCCTTCTCTCACACAATTTGGGACCAATGCTTCATCCGTTTCAATTTAACCACCTTAAACCATTCTACCCTTTCAACTATCATCTCCTGATATAGTACTATTTCTTGTACCAGAGTGTCAGCCATCATTCACTTCCTCCTTCTTCTCTCCACCACAGTTTACCATATCTGGACCGAACGCAATGTCCGAACCTTCAAGAACGAAGCTATGGTGGTGGAGCGAATGTCTCACGGAGTAATCTCCCACGTTAGGGAATTTCTCAGCCTATACACCGAGAGGAGGTAATTCTATTTTATAGTTTGACTCTTCTTTCCTTTGCAGGTTATTGCTCAGACCTTTTCTAGGTCACCGCATGTGAGGTCCTCTTTGGCAAGGCCATGCCTCGCCTCGCCTACCCTCGGAGGTTCAGCACCATCACCTATGAGCAGCAGCTTTCCTTGGCCTTTCAGATGATTTGGCTAATCTTGTTCGGCTTTCCTTTAAGCCTCTTTTGGCTTGCATCTTCTGGGCTGTAATATTTTAGTTAGGCTTTACCTATGCTTCGGCTTTGGTATTGTTTCTATGTGTTTCTGTTTTGACTGACTATGCTGTGGTCCTCTTTTAGTTTATGTCTACCTTTTATTTGTTTTTGATTGCCTAGCGGCTTTTTGCTTAGTTTAGCAAGTTGTGTCTACTGCGGCACTTGTAATTGAATGTTCTGTATATATTTTGTTCCATTTATTTATTCTTTTGATTTATAAAAAAATTTTTTATGTTGTCTTATTCTGTCTTATAAATCTCAACCATTTATTTATATACGTCTCACAAATATATCATAAAATTGGATAGAAGATCTGGATTTCGATTATCTGGCCATTATTTTCCCTATGGTGCAAACTCCAATGCCGATGGAGGTACTTGCTTTGAGATGTATTTGGGGATGAAGCGAAACTTTTGACAAATTTTGTTGATGGTTAAGGCCTTCTTAGCTCATCAGCTTCTATCAACATGGTCATTCATCTGCCTTTGAAAAGCGTGACATCGCTTTGTCTAAAGGGTGATGGACGTTTGCTCTAACAATTTCTCTATTTTCTTCAAAAATCAAATATTTATTATTATTTTTTCATATTTCTGTTATATCTTATTCACAGATGTCCTTAATTATAGACCAAATCTTGGATTGATGTGAGTGTATACCTAAATGTCCTACAAAGCCAATACGAGTCTTTTTGTTTTACTTGCAGAACAGCGTCAGAGATGCACTCCAATGTGTAAATGACTCCCATGTTTCAGAGAGAAAGATATGGAAAGCAAGTGTTTTCGAGTAGAGAGGTTTAGGGTATGTGCTACCAAACTCCGAGATATGGGCTCCAATACAATATTTGTACATATCAATTGCTCCAGCATCCAATCAAGGATTGATTCATTCTTTAAACCGATCTGTACCTGTCTTGGATGTTATTGAGTTCATTTACTACTTATTGGTTCTACAAGTTAATTTAGGGGAAACACAAGAAATTGAAAATTTTGAAGTCCTTTCGAGTAGAAACATATATCGAGAAGCTAAAAGGTCCTCCATTATTGATCATAGATCCCCTTTGACATGGATCATTGCTACCCTGTATGTGTATGTGATGGTGATTACTTCTTTAAAGAACACGTTTGAGACAAAAATGGACCACGCAGCCTACGGTTCCTGCATATGACGATTGCTTCTATGTATGTTTTCTTGCAATGTATTTCATTTTTTCCTTTGTTAACTATTTAATTATGTTATTTTTTATATATACTTAATACTTTATTTTTATTTAATTTAATATTAAATTCCTTCTTATATTTTTGTGTTTATTTTACTTTGGTATTTTTTTCAAAATAGAAATAATATTTAGGTGATAATTATAAATGCTTTAGACTACGAACAATAATAGAAATTTTTATATCTTTTATTTATTGTCTTCAATATTTATTTTTTATTTTTTATATTTCATACAGCTTAAAACTTAAGTGTAAAGAGAAAATTAATAAATTATAGATGTTTGCTACAATAAATAATTTTTGGTAAAATATGAAAACAGACAGAATTTATAGTCGTTAGCACAGATATCGGTAGCAAACATCATTTTACAGACTTTAGTTTTGTAACAGTGATGGTTCTATGAACATTACAGGCTTGTCAAAATTCCTGCATCAATATGAATGTTCATGAGTCTTTTTTACTACAATTTTTATAATTTTTTATTGAATTGTGAGGTAGTCAATTGATTTTTAATATCATTTAAATTATCAGTCAATAGTTCTCTTTTAATTTCTTGTTTGACTTGTAATATTTACTAAATCTCACTTTTAAAAATATTGTACATAATGCCTATTATATTATAAAAATGCTCTCATGCTACAAGTTAAGACAACAGTACATTTTTTTTTATAAAGTAAGTGAACCTATATGTTTGAATGTGCTTACTATGCCAAGATACTGAATGGGATTAATAATGACATTTTAACATAGTTCTTATAAACTTTAACATATATAACGGAAAAAAAGTAAATATTAGAACTTCTTATATATTCAAACTTCAATTATCTTTATAATAAAGTTACTCAACTTGTTTCAATATTCTATTAGAAAATTAGTTAGCAAAGGTTTAGATAAGAAGTGCTAATTCCTTTGAAGTATAAGACTCTACCACCATGCCTGAATCTTCCACTCACCCATCTGAGGATTTCCCCCCTCTTTTTATTGTTCCCTCTCTACCCACTCAAACCCCTCGACCACCAACTTCTGTTACTATTTCTAGACCTTCGAAAACCTGAAAATAGGTCGTTGGAGACACACCATTACGTCCACCCTCTCGTACAAACCTCTGACAGACGTTAACAGTAAGCTTATTGTGTGCCCAGATCTGGAAACCTTGCAAGATCGGGCAAATTGCTGGAAATCTACTCTTGTTGGTTTCTTTTTGGATCACCGCCCAGCTTTTCCCTTGATACTTCGTTGGGCTAATAAAATTTGGAAAAGCAGAGGACTTGTGGATGTGCTACTCTCGGAAGACAAGTTAATCCTCTTCTCCTTCACCTCCCTTTCCGCAGCTAACAAAATCTTAGAAGAAGGCCCTTGGCACCTTGGGAGCCAACCAATTTTTTTGCAACTTTGGCAACCTGGTCTGAAGCTTGAAACTATTAAAATTCAAAGCCTCTTCGTATGGATCAACTTCCACAATGTTCCTCTTGAGTGTTGGACCACTCAAGGCCTTAGCCAAATAGCAAGCTTCATTGGTAAACTGTTGTGCATGGACGGAAACACAGCTACCAAAAAGAGGATTGGCTATGCTCGTATATGTGTTAGTTTTGAGCTCTCTTAAAATCTCCCTGATGAAATTCCTATAATGCGATTAGGTGAAGGGAATCACTTATGGGAGGATAGTATTGTTGTGTCCTACCATTGGAGGCCCCCGGTGAAGGATCAATATGCTCTATGGAGGCCCACAGGTAAGCTTTTCAAGTCTGGCACTTATCAAGAATTAATGAATCAAGAGCCTGCCGATCTAACTGAAAATGAACCTATCTCTAGTAGCTTGAAGGATGTTGAACTTGTAAATGGTGGCGAGGCAACTATTGCTACTGAGGTGGCCAATATTATTTCTGCTATTACAGAACCTGAATCACCGCTAACCAAGGAGAAGACTTTGACAGAGGAGTGTGTTGTAGAGAACTCTGTTGCTGTGCAAGCCAGTCCAAATACCATAGTTCCCCCTAATGTTGAACTATTAGTTATTCACACATCCTTTGATAGATTTGTTATTATTGTAAGCTTTAAAAATCTCATGTGCTAGCAATATGTTATCACTTATGCAC
>JANSVB020000059.1:2041159-2054203 GCA_025504935.2 Erythroxylum haughtii
GAATTTAAATTCAATGTCTTCATACAAAATGTAGCCATATATCTCTAGTTTAATCCAAATTAAGAATCATCTCGTTTAGATTACTAGAGAAAATGTTATGGCTAAAAGACTGAAGCATATTCAGTGAATATTTTTCCAGATCACTACCAATCTTATTTCTAAAGGTTTCCTTATCACAACTCCTACCAAGATCACTCTTTCTACTCCTTCCACTCCTCACTTTCAATAACATTACATTTAAAAACAATCCTACCCAGAAATTGTCAATGAATGCATGTATCACTTTTTATGCGAAAACATTCCGTATTTATATGCTTATACATGATGCATGAGCAAGAAAATGCATTGTCTTAATTTCTCTTTGAGCTCGCATGTACTGAAATTTTGAGTCATAACCATTAATATGGGGACAGGATGTTACACTATATTTACATAACTCCAACAATTTTAGCATATTAAGGACTCATATATTAATGATCTTGATTTGTCAATGTATTTAAAGCATGTGAGGATTCAACTTTTAGAATGTCCTACAAGTATGAAGGTATTTGTTGAGAGAAAAATGATTATGTATACCTCGTAATTCTTTAAGAAAGTTGCTTATGAGAGAGTCATATAAGGGAGACTTGTTAGGACACTTTAGATTTAAGAAGACTCTACATGTATTAAGTGAGCAATTCTTTTGGCCACATATGAGGAAAGATATATAAAGAGTGTGCAAGAGATGCATTATTTGTAGGCAATCCAAATAACTCTATAGTATATATACACCTTTACCTATACCAAGTAAATCATAGGTAGATCTTTTGATAGATTTTATTTTAGGGTTACCTAGTTCATAGAACTGGTAAGGATTCAATTTTTGTAATGGTGGACATGTTTTTGAAGACGTCATATTTCACCACATGTTATAAAACCAATAATGAATCCTAAATTTTTAAATTATTCTTAAAAGAGATTATTAGATTGCATGGAGTTTTTAGAACTATAGTGTCAGATAAGGATGTTAACTTTTTGAGTTACTTTTAAAAGAGTTTATGAGGAAAATTAAGGAGTAAGTTATTGTTTACTATAACTTGTCATTCATAAACTGATGGTTAAACTAAAAGTCTTTAATAAGACTCTAGGGGCATTATTACATGTTACTATAGATAGCAATTTTAGGACTTAGGAAGAGTTGTTGTCTTTTATTAAATTTTTTTATAACAAGATTGTCCGTAGTGATATGGATTTTACACCATTTGAGATTGTTTATAGGTTTGACCTATTACAACTTTTAGATCTTGTGTATAGTACTTTAGGTGAACGAATTACCTATTGGTGAAGAAGTTTTATGAGAAGGCAAAGCTACGAATTAAGAAGAGGACCCAACAATAAATTAAGAAAGTTAATAAGGTAAGAAACGAAATGATATTCGAACCTAGAGAATGAATTTGGATACACTTGTAGAACGAGATGTTTCCAAACAAACAGAATTCTAAGTTACAATTAAGAGGGGATAGACCATTTCTAATTATGAAAAGAGTGAATAATAATATATATAAGATCAACTTGCCAGGTGATTATAGTGTTCATTCTACTTTTAATGCGACTGATTTATCTCCTTTTGACTTTATAGAGGAAGATGTTGATTTGAGGAAAAGTTCTTTTGATGTGGGGGAGAATGATGGGAATCAAGCATCTACTACTCAAGTATAAAGAGTTTTTGGAGATCTATTGAAGGATATTAAAGAATAGATGACACGAACTAGGGTAAAGAAGGTCAAAAAATCCTCAACGATTTAATGACGGATCTCTATGCAAGGAGTGAAGCTTATCTAATTTTAGAGGTTGAAGTTAGACGTATTATAATGATTCAAATAAAGGAGTAAGTTGAAGAATTATAATTACAAAACATAACCAACATCAATGTTACATTGTTGTTAGAGTGCAAAAGAAGTTGAATGTAATTAGTGTCGAAGTCATAATTGTAATTAAACTATTTTTTTTTTTAGATTTTGTGGACTAGAGTTCCAAAATAAAACTGCTATTGGATTTTAACATATAATCGATGTTGAACTTGTCTTTAATTTTTCATAGTCTTGTCTATAACAAAACTGGTGCCAATTATAGTCCAAGACTAGCATCAATCTTGTATTATTTACAAATAAAGTTTTGCTATTTTGATAAGATTTTGTTATTTTGACTGTTTATTTCCTTTTAGAGCTTTAATTTTTAGGGATTCATACATAAAAGAGGCTTAGGGATAATTATATTTGGGAATTATTATGTTATTAGTAATTTACTGAACCATTGCAGAAATTTATCTTCTATCTTTTAGAGTGCTTTTGCTTAAGTTCCCTAAAAACTTTGATCTTATCTAGCTTATTAGTTGCAATCAAATCCCTAGAATTTTATCACTCTTAATCCTTTCTTTTCTAGATTGAGGTGATTTATATCCTTCTTTTGTTTGTTTTTATATTTGATTTCATAGATTAACTTATTTTTTATAGTCTAGTCCTAGGACCTATTATATTGATATCAGTCATTAGTCTTATTAATAAAGGTCGTTTAGAATTTGGTGGAGAGTGATGATGATCAAACATTTACCACTCAATTACAGAGAGTTGATAGAGATTCATTGAAGGATATTAGAGGACTAATAACATAGAGTAGGGCAAAGAAGCCCTCAATAGCTTAATGGTGGATCTTTACATAAGGAATGAGGTTTTGCTACCTTTAAGGATCAAAGTTATACCTATCATAATGATTTAAGTGTTGAGCAAGGTGAAAAATTGCAATTACAGAATGTAACTAACACTGAACTTTAAGGATAATCAGTATCAGTCTTTTATTATTGCTATAATGGTTAAGAAGTCAAATGAAATTAGCGTCAGATTCATATTTGTAACTAGCATTGATCTTTTGTGAGTTTTTGTGGACTAGATTTTCAAAACAAAATTGATGCTAGAGTTTAATATATAAACAACGTCAAGCTCATCTTTAGTTTTACATAGTTTTTTACATAATAAAATTGGCTAGTCGTGGTCTAAGATAAACACCATTCTGGTATTGTTTACAAGTATGATTTTTGTTATTTTGCAAGGATTTCATTATGTTGCATACTTGTTTCCTTTTATAACTCTAGTTTTTAGTTTTTCATGTTTATAAAAGGTTTATGGATGATTTTAATTGGGGATTATTATGCGATTGATTTATCAAACCATTTGGGATATTTTCTTCCATCTTTTAGAGTGCTTTTACTCAAAGTTCTCTAAAAACTTCAATCGTATCTAGCTTGTTAGTGGCGATCAAAGTCCTAGGATCTTCTATCTCTCAATCCTTTCTTTTCTAAAGTTTGGTCATTCATATCCTACTTATATTCAATTTTGTGATTAACATGTTTTTGATAAACTGGTCCTAGGTCTTATCATATTGATTCAAATTTCACTAGCCCTATTAGTGAGAGTTATATCAACACGACCTCGTCTACTGTATATAGCACAATGTTCTTAACTGCTTATGCCTGTAAAACTTCCTAATCGAGCTAATTTATTTCTTTTAACTTTTTCTTCTACAACCCTTCAATATGCCAACAAATCCTTTAGTCTCTGTTGCCATAGTCTGAAATTTGCAGTTCCATTGAATTTTCTCACTTCAAATCTTGCAAATGAAGTTATTGTCACCTCAACTATATTCTAATACCACTTGTTGAGAAATAAGGTGTATCCAATAAGAATATGGTAATATGAAGGAAAACAAATAAGAATAATAAAAAGATTTTTAATGAGGTTTGCCAGTTGGATATGCTTATATCCTAGGGAGCCAAGATTCACTATATTGATTAATAATTCACTTGGCGAATTTCACAAATTTTTATGTATAAACTAGGTTTTCACAAATATGGTTTATTGTAAATTCTAGTTGGTATAATTCTATACAACTTTCCTCTACCGAACTCAATCTAATTTAAACATGACTCTAATAAGTACTAGAATCCTTATGAAAATTCACCAAAAAGCATGTTTTCAAATAAAACTGTTCCTCTCAAGCATATTCATGTCTTATGTATATGTCATAGACTATGTATTTTTCTATTTCTTTCTACGCATATGAACACGATCCCAACATGCTCATATCCTAGGGCATGTAACTCCTCTATCTTCTAAAAATATGAACATGGGCTCTGACACGCTTGTATCTCAAGCCATGTTCTATTAAAAAATCATTTCCACACCAATTCTCTCATGTTCTAACCCGTGTCTTAACCTTCGTATTCCAGAAAAGCACACCCTAACGCGTAATCATATGTCAGGTTATGTTCACCCAAATTCTTTCAAAAGATACTTGGACTCTTCTAAAAACATTCTAAATTTATAATCTGTATCTAGCACATAATCATGTGATAGGTTGTGTTCACTCAAATATTTTCAAAAGGTACCTAGACTCTTTTAAAAACATTCTAAATTTACTAGCCATATATTTGAACCATACACAACAAAAGTTCAATCTTATTAGAAGAGTAAGTTCTTCAAATTCCTATAGTAAGACTTCGATAGTTTTATAATTACATTCTATATATATGTCATGTATTTTAGATATTAATTATGTGCACTTGAACATTATTTCTAATTAAAAAAAGAGAATTATCTTTTTCACAAAATCAAATTTTGTCCATTTTCTGACTCCGCCTATTTTCTACAACGAACGAGACAATCTATATACAATTTTGGGATACTACTTGCTACTTCTAAATTAAAAAGCTAAGGATTTCCTTGTATCACTTTCCAAAAAAAATTAAAACTAAGCAATTTGTAAAGAATAATACTAAATGATAAAAAAATTAAAATAAGTTTAGTTAAATTTAATTAATGAAATCTTTGAATTATTAGGATAAAAACCCAAAAACAGTTCTTATTTCATTTCAATGAAATACGTTAATATGTTGAGAGGGGGCAAATGTAAATATAATATTATTTTTTTCAAAAATCAAAATTTGTCCATTATCTGACACCAACAATTTTCCACAACGAGGGAGACAATCTTTCCTTGATACTATAGCCAGCTCAGTTCAATTGTCAAAATGGAAAACATTATGAACTTAAATGAGTTACTTTAAAGCTAATTTTAATTTGATTTATTGTCATTTTCATAGATATCCTCGATAATGACCAGTGGTACCAAGAAGTACTCATGCAAAATGCAACTGTATTCATGATTATTGGGAACAGCATGCAGGGGAAGATTTATCCATTTTATTGTAGAAAAAATTGTATGCTGCTAATTGATGAAGCAGCTTGAGATGTGGTAAGCAACACTGACTTCTCAAGGTGTTAGTCATGGACAAGGTTTTTGTACTGTTCTAAAACATATCTGTGGTGGACATGAATGACATTAATCATGTACAATTAGCTCATCGCTTGAATTAGCTTCATGACTTGGAGAAGAATCGAATTGTCCTTCTCGTTTATTGGATTCTATAAGCATCAAAACAACTTCCCTCATTGTTGGTCTGTCCAGTGGTGACATACTTGTGCAAAGTAATGCAATTTTCATGACAGTGATCATATGAGACACAATTTTCTCATCTTGTAAGTCCAGCCGGACATCAAGTAGTCCAGGTGACAACGAATGAATCCTGATGTAGTTTCTCACCCATGTTACAAGATCACCGTCTTGCTCAACGGGTTGGACTGGTGTTCTGCCTGTCAGCAGTTCCAGAAGGACAACTCCATAGCTGTATATGTCACATTTTTCTGTCACTTTCATAGTGTATGCATACTCTGGAAAAAGAAACGACAATTGAAACATTCATTAGCATTTTACATAGCGTCATATTGGCTTAGATGAATTGAGGATAACATTTCAGCTTGATTTGGAAAAGGAAATGATTTATATGTAGGTTTCATGATCGATCATTAATTATCAGCTCTTGTTGCTAACAGAATCAAAAGTTGATTCCCTCTTTCACGTTCAAATTTATGTTAAAATTGACCCAACATTGCCGACCAATTGATCCTATGAAACACAAAGAAGTGTCTTCTCAGGGATGCAACTGAAAATGCAAATAACACTATGACATATTATATAAGTAGGTTTTATGCAAATATGAACCACTAGATATTTTTGCACTTCTTATCAACTAAGACAGCACTTTTGGTGAACATCCAACGCATTCAGAAAATGAACTAAAAGGTTCAACAAAAACCATGCTGCAAAATGGCAAGTGTATTAATAACCTTAAATATAAGACGTGACTTACAATATGAACTAAGATTGAGATTCTCAGGCTTTCAATACAACTTACCAGGAGCAATGTAACCATAAGAACCAGCAACTGCAGACATAGATTTTGAGTATGGCATATCAATCACTTTTGCTAACCCAAAGTCTCCAACATGAGCCTCATACTTGTCATCAAGTAAAATGTTGTTTGATTTTATGTCACGGTGAAAAATCCGAGGCTTGCAATCATGATGCAGATAAGCCAGACCCTGAGCAGCTCCAAGTGCAATCTTGAATCTTGTCCACCAATCAAGATTACAAAATGGTCCATGAAGCAGTTCTCCTAAACTACCCTTTTCCATATATTCATAAAGAAGTAAATTAGAACCCTGGTCATAACAAAAACCATAAAGTTTCACAATGTTTCGATGGCTGATTTTTCCCAAAGTCAAAATTTCAGCACGGAAGCTATTATGAATGTTGCTTCCCTCCCTGTTAGATGCTAACTTCTTGATTGCAATGGTACGACCCCATGGCAGGACTGCTCTATATACAATTCCACAAGCTCCCCTTCCAATCACAAAGCTGTCATCAAAATTATCAGTGGCTGCAACCAAATCCTGGAATGTGAATCCTTCCTTGGGAGGACAATATATGTCTAAAGCTGGAGAAGATAAGGATCTTTCTTGTGAATGAGCAATTATTTCAACTGGACGTCTCATGAAGTATATAAGGATGACAATTAGAATAAGAGAAAGGCCACCAATTACTGCTGCAATGATAGCAACAATTTTACCTAAACGAGCATTTTTGCCTTGTCTATCTAATGGAATAGGAGAAGAATTTGGAAATTCGTTGCAATTATCAAAAGGTCCACCACAAAGCCCTTTATTTCCGAGAAAACTGTTAATGCCTGAATTTTGAAAGACTGTTAAAGAAGGTATAGGGCCCGTTAAGTCGTTATAAGAAAAGTTGCACCCAAGTAAGCTCGACAAGTGAGTCAAAGAAACTGGAATTTGACCACTCAGATGGTTGTTATTGAGCAGCAGGATTTCCAATAACACCAAATTGCCAAGCTCATCAGGGATTGGTCCAGAAAGATTGTTATAACTAAGATTCAACGCTATCTGCAAGCTTGATAGTTTACCGAACTCAGCAGCTATCCTGCCTGAAAACAAGTTGCCTCCCATTTGTAACTCTGTTAGGCGCCCCAAATTTCCCAACCGTACAGGTATAACACCAGAAAGTTGATTATCTGAAAGCTTGAGAAGCTCCAACTGGGAAAGATTACCTATCTCACTTTTTAAAGCACCAACAAAAGTATTCTGGCTGATATCAAGTCGTTGAAGCGTTTTGCAGCTAAAAATTTCTGATGGTATAGTTCCGGTGAGAAAATTGGACGAGATGTTGAATGTCACCAGCTGAGAAAGTTTACCAATCTCTTTTGGAAGCTCACCATTAAAGTAGTTTTCTGCTAGAAGCAACCTCTGCAAACTAAGGCATTTACCAACTTCTGGAGGGATTGGACCAGTAAATTTGTTCTGACTCAAGTCAATGCTAAAGATATTGGTTGACTTGCACAATTCAGATGGAAAACTCCCTACGATAGCATTCCCAGCAAGATGAAGTTGCAACAAGGTTTTGCAGTTTATGACTCCCGTTGGAATATAATCTGTGAGACTGTTTGACCCCAGACTCAAAAATGTCAGGTTAGAATTTCTGCAGAGATGACGTGGGATTCTTCCTGTCAGGTTGTTATTTGACAAATCAACTGCCCAAAGTCGGCTGTATAACCCAAGGTCTGGAGGAATGCTACCTGTCAAAGAATTGTTGAAAAGCTGCAGCGTGATCAGTTGCTTCAAAAACTGGAACCTCATAGGAATTGTACCTGTGAGGTTATTTATGGAGAGATCAAGCTCTGTCAAATTCTCCAAAGTTGTTAGCTCATCTGGGATGACACCGGTAAGTCCATTCTCAAAAAGGTGGAGCAAATGCAATCCAGTAATCTTACCAAAATCACTTGGTATCTCTCCTGTCAACATATTCTCAGAGAAATCAACCTCTGCTGCTAAAGACAGATTTCCAATCTCCCTTGGTATTGTTCCATTTAAGTGATTCCTATACAGATATAGCTTCCTTAGAGAGGCAAGTTGACCAAGCTCCTTGTGTATAGCCCCAGAAAGATTGTTATCGTAGATAGCAAGAGTCACCAAATTGGTACAATTGCCTAACTCCCTTGGAATAGGACCTAAAAGTTGATTACCCCAAAGAACCAAATCTGTCAAATTCTTGAGCATTCCAATCTCTTTTGGAATTTCCCCACTTAATTGGTTTTGTGCTAGACCAAGATACTTCAGGCTTTCACATCCTCCTATCTCCAGCGGTAACCTTCCAGATATCAAATTCTGTCCCGCCCTAAAAGTCGTCAAATTCTTAAGTTTCCCGAAAGAAACTGGTAATGATCCAGTAATGTTATTGCTATATGCAATTAATTCTGAAAGGGAGGATAGGCTTCCGATCTCCAGTGGAAATTGGCCCGATATTCTGTTGTTGCATATGTTCAAGATTTCCAGGGAGGTAAGGTGACATAATTCTGCAGGGATTTGACCGTCGAACTGATTATTGTTAAGTAGAACAACTTCCAAACTGGAACAGTTTCCAAGTTCTGGTGGTATGTTTTCAGAAAAATCATTGAAGGAAAGATCTAGATGAGTCAGATGAACTAATCCACCAATGCTAGCTGCTAGAGAACCAGAAAGATTCATTGAACTCAAATCAAGATACGAAACCACTGGACTGTAATCACTAGTGCAATTAACTCCATTCCATCCACAAGGGTTGGAATCGTTAGGGTTCCAGTTAGCCAGATAGTTACCCGTATCAATCAACCTATCCTTGATATCTAAGAGGTAATGACCTTCATCATTAAGTCCCAAGGATTGATGAACCAAAAGGGAAAGACCAAGAGATATGGCTATCAACCTATATGATATCCTCTCCATATCTACACCCTCAGGTTGTGGCATTCCGTGATAAAAAGGGGTAATTAATGAGTATGAATGGAAGCAAAAGAACAGGGCATGAACTTCCAACCTCAAGCCAGTTAAGAATAACCTCTTGGTGCTTTCATGATGATATCTTTACAAAATAACTAGTTCATGGACTCCAAGACTCTCAACCTGTAATATGGGGAAGTAAATAAAGATTCAAAAGAAGCATAGTTTGAAGCTTACAAAAACAAGAAAAAACAAACGGCTCGTCATACCTGTTTGTGCAGTCGAGAGAATCAAAGTATGGATTTGTAGAAAAGGGGGAGGGCGAGGGGGGCAACTTTGAGTTTATTAGAGAATACTTTACGAGTTTGTTGTATTACCGATACCGAGGTAAAATCAATGGTTGGGTCTTTCAATAAGAAGTGTTGTAAGTGCGATGAACTGTGACAATTGTCAGTTTCTTATCATTATCAGATAGAATGAAAGCGTTGAGTTAGTCGTCTATTCAATGATTACGAGAGTTCCACTTAAAAACTAAGGATATTGCTGGCTGACCACACAAATGATTCAAGAGTGGCATGGCCGACAAAGTATAGTAAAGGTTTTTGGTCTCTTCATTATTTTAAGACAAGAAACAAGAATGAAAGAGAGACTGTATTTTGTTTTTGAGAGCAACATATTGACTATGAAATGTGAAATGCTTCCATTTTTCTTTGAAATCCTGTTTCTGGTGGTGTTCTGGTATTGTTAGGTAAAGGAGGTACAAGTCAAACAAACCACAGTTTTCAGCACAACTGTGGTAGGTTGGTGGCGAGCAGCCAAAGCATTAGATCATGTCAGCTTTAGCTTTACATAAAAATTTAGATCCTTAAATTTGGTTTTGGATATATTTAGTGTTTATCCAAATAAGAGATCTCTAGTACACAAGAATTTTGCCAGTCCAGAATGTGACTTTTATGTGAATTAAAAACTATGCACTCATCTAATCATCAAAAAGAATTCCAAGTTTTAGTCGCTGCTGACGCTTTTCCATACACATCAATGAAGTTTTTCCAGTTGGTTATTTAATTCAAACTCAAGGGTTTGTAGTTTTTTTTTTTCTGGTAAATATAGTAGTGATCTTACTTTTGGTTACGCTGATGATAATTTTGCTTTCTGTCCCCTCAAAGTGGCTCTTAGATGGTCAACAAGCAACATTTGTAATCTCTATTGGGATTTGGAATTCCTTTTCGTTTCACATTCAGAGCTCGGAGGATTTTGAATAACAACGGAATTAGCATTATAAAATGTAGGAAGCAACTAAACATTTATGGTATATCATGAAATTAATTGTAACAAATCAAATGTAAACCCAAAGAACTGGTTGTGTCGCTCTACTCCATTTAGTTGACACAACCATCAAAATTTAATTTAACTTTTTTAGAATGCAAAAGAATATTATTAGGCAACCTTTAAGAGAAAGAACTTGGTTTTACAAAAGACCTATTAATAGTCTAACCATCGCATTGGCAAGAATTTGGCAGCTAAGCTTATGTGACTATTGAAAGCAGACTAGAAGCTAAGGGTTTTTTCTTTTTTTCAAATTCAGTATTTTAGGGTTTGTTTGTTTTTATTTTTTGTTTTTTCAAATTTAGAGAAAAAATATGTTTATTTGATTTTTTAATTTTTATTTTTAATTTTAGTTTTAGTTTTAGTTTCTTGTAGTTCTTAAAAATTATGAAAATCGTTTTTATTATTTTTTATGTTTTCTCATAATCTGATTTACTATCAACTAAATATATATAATTAAATTATTTAATATATTAATTTCTAATAAAAAATTATGAATAATTTAATTAATTATTATATATTTTAATTAATTAAAATTAATGATCAATAAGAATTATGAATAATTTAGTTTTAATTAAATTTAATTTAATAATTCTTAATAAATAAAATTAATTTTAAAATATCTTCAAAACATACCAATTTTAAATAAAATTTGATTTAGTAAATAAAATATATTTAAAATAAATATTAATTTTTAAAAAAAATATTTAAAAAAATTAATTAATATTATATAATAGATTAACTAAATGTATTTAATTAAAAATAATTTATCTTTAAGATTTATCTAATATGTAATTATTATCATTGATAAACATATAATTACTCTAATATTAACAACCAAACAAGTTTTTTTTTATTTGAAAGAAAAATATAAATTGAAACCAAAAAACAAAAACTTAGTAGGTAGATTGGCTAATAAAAGTATAGGCTTCTATGAAGATGCACATCTAAGTATCTCCACTTATGATGAAGTTAACTTTAGCATGTATGGGGATCCTTTGCTGTTCGATATCCATTACCTACCACGATTTTGAAAGAGGATCTCAACTAGTCTTTAAACCTTAGTATTTAGATTAAAATTCACAAATGTTTCCTATTAACTTTTAAGGTCCAAAAGCTTGAACTAAGTTCATAGTATGACTAGATAAATTTCTAAACCACCTTCTTACTTCAAATTACATAGGTCTTGCCACTTAACTATGGCATATTTAGAGTCATTAATAGCCCCAAACCAGAGATAATTCTTACTCAATTTCTTTACTTCCTTAGTTAGCCTTTTTTGGAGGACCAAATGAGAGCTCTAATGTATGTGAATGTTCTTTAGGATTAAGCAAATTAATTTTAACATGTCAACACTAGAAAGGAAGCTATTTTGCTAAGAATTGATTCTAGCTTTGATAGATTCAATTAGAGGTAAACAATCTACATATCTTAGTTTCGTCATGGTAATTGGTACAGCCAAATATTTGAAAGAAGCTTAAAGGATGTTTAAGACCAGATATAATGCTTAAAATAGCTACATCTAGTGCATCTTAAGGGACATAGATCTTGTCTTTTGCAGTATCAATATAAAGGCTAGACATTCCATAAAACTAGTTAAGAAAGTTAACTAATGGTTGTAAGGATCTAGGATCTACACCGTAAGTAGCATAAAATCATCCACCAAAACTAAATTACTAATTTTAAGCTCCTTACATTTATGATGAAACTTGAAAATCCAAAGGTATTTATCTTCTAAGTAATTAAAATTATGAGAATTTTCGTGACAATAGTGAAAATGTAAGGAGACAAGGAATCCCCTTGCCTTAATCCCTTAGCACCATAAAAGAACTTAAAAGGTGAGCTATTCATTAGTATACTGAAGGAAGTAGTCATTACATAAGTTTTGATACAATCAATAGAAGTGTGAAGAAATCCTAAAGCCATTATACTAGTGAAGATAAAGCTCTAATCAACAAGTTGAAAGCCTTAGAAAAAGCTATTTTTGGGGAATAACTTTGAATAAAAGCTTTAATGTCATAGTCCTTGAACAATAATTGGCCTAATATAATATTGCCACTAGTTATTCTCCCCTTATAAAGGAATCCTACCTTAAACTGATTATATAAAAGAGTGATTGTAGCACCTCACTCTCGCAAGACACATACTCGATATCCATGGTAATATCCGAATACGTACCCCGCGAGGGTGGCATGCTAGAACGATCACTCAATCAAAATTAATCACAAAACTTTTGTTTCTTTAAAACAAGGTACATGTAAGCGGAAATTACTAATCAAATTGGACCCATGTCATTTAAAAACATTTCCATTTACGAATTACAAACATTAGTATTCAACCATAATTTGGGCCCAATTCAGATACAAAATACTTGAAACCATAAAGTCATTTCATTACCAAAACATTTACAAACATTTTGTACAATTCTTGCTGAACTTAACTCAAAAATAAAAATCAATGAAGACATGTGCAGGTGCAAACTGATCCCGACCCCTAATCCATATCAGACCTCAGTGGC
>JANSVB020000059.1:2054303-2065593 GCA_025504935.2 Erythroxylum haughtii
AATTTACCAAAAATTCTAAAATACTCGAATTATCACCAAATTTGCCAAATCACATTTTAATCACATTAACAACTCAATTATACCCGGAAAAATGTCATGAATGCATGTACAATCATATTAATGTGCAAAAATGTGCATATCAAATTTAGCATAAACATGAATTGCACTTTCTAATTTCTCAATAATTCTCGTAATTCACAATTTTATCCCTCACATGGGTAACGGGATGTTACAGTGATACCTTCAATCTACTTTCCAAGAGTTTAGAGATTAGCTTATACACTAAAGTACAATATGATATAGGACAAAAAAAATACATTTGTATTAGGTTTTTCTTATTAGAACAAAGTATATATCAGTCCTATTGAGCTCTCTTAGCATTTCCCTATAAGAGAAAAATTCCTAGACTGTATCTACAACTAATCCTCTAGTATGATCATGTGTGCTTTGGAAAAGGAAAGCATTGTAATAATCTTGCCGTGGTGATTTATTATGATTAAGACCAAATATTGCTTCTTTAATTTCCTAGTTCAAGAAAGGTAAGCATAAGCTATCTTTACTAATTTGATTAAGGGAAGAATCAATGAAATAAGATAGTTCACCTATAGACAGCGAGTTAGTAGAGCTTTATCCCAAGAGATTCTTAAAGTAGTTGAATGTAATAGTTCATATCCTTGTTTGGTCTTTACATAATTGTCCGTCTGTATCCATCAAGGATAAAACCCTATTTATGTTTCTTCTAGCAAGTTTGGAGTTAAAGAACAATTTGGAGTTATGATCAACCCTTTGAAGCTAGTTTACCCTTTCCTTCTTTTTAAGAAAGGAGTTATGCCACTAAAGTGCTAAAATGTCTCTACTAAATAACTGATTTTTAATAGCCTTTAAGTTTAGATTGTGAGGATCTTGATAGCATTTTTCTTAAGCTACTAGGCAAGACCCAACTTGAAGCTAATGGGCTAGGTTGGGTTAACCAAGCATCGGGCCCAATTTTCTTAACCAAGCTTCGGGCCCAATTTTCTAAAATAGATCCTTGACTTGGGCTCAAGTTGCCCAAGCCCGATCTTTTTAAGCAAAATAATGTCGTTTTGCTGAAAAGACATCATTTTTACTTTTTTTAATTTTCAAAAAATTTCAGGTCAAACTAAGTCAAGCTCAGGCTCGATGGTTCACTTCCTCTAGCTGGGCCCATTGCCATCCTTAGAGAGCTTTGATCCCCTCTTTCATTAATTGGAGATTCCTCATTAGTTGATAGCTTTTATAACTACAAATAGAAATATCCATATCATTTATTACCATCTCACCAAATCCTACTAACTTGGAGACAAAGTTAGGAAATGTAAAAGGAGCTTTACGAAAGGAGTTTGTATTTAGTTGAAGAATTTCAATGTTGGAGTGATCTGAGCAAAGAGAAGATCCAAAAATTGGCAAAATTAGCAGGGAAATTGTTAAAAGCACTCTTGATTCAATATGGCTCTATCGAGCCTCTTCCTAATTAACCAATCATCTGTTGTTTATTGCACCAGGTGTGAAGCTATGCCATAGAGTTTAAATCAAAACCCCAATCTGATTAACAAGATGACTTAACTCCTTAATAAGCTTCTTTTGATTAACTTTAGAACTTGTAGCTTCATTTAAGTGAAAGACATAACTATAGTCTCTCATTAAGATCCAAGGTATGTGTATACTACTGTTAATCTATCTTAAGTCTTCTTATAGTTTGGTCCTCTAAAAAGGGAAGTTAGTTGCATATATAATAGTAACCTTGACAAGTATAGGAGTCTAAAATAAGTTACTAAAAAATTCTATCAATTGATTAGACATTTCAATATTGGAAATTTGGACATAGGTATAATCATAGGCTATAATTATCCTTCCATTAAATGATGAGAATGATTAGTGATGAACTTCTAGTTTTCACCAAAAAATCACACTCCTTCATACAACCTCCCTATCTTTATTTTAGTCTCCAAAAGACCTATAAAACAAGTTTTTTCTCCAAAACCAAATCTCTAATAGAATGTTACTTAAAGGACTCACTAAGACCCCTAATGTTCCATACCGAAAAGGATATTAGAGAAGAAGTTGAGAACCTTCCAGTTTAGTTCTACCCCTCATCCTATTAGATTTTATTCTTGAAGAAGAAGTGACTTTGATGAATTTAGGTTCAGCGGACTTTTTTGACTGGCTTGCAGAAAGTTGAATATTAATTCAAGTCCATTGAAACTACCTACCCCATCCTTCACCTTGTTAACATTATTGGAGGAATCTTCTATCATATTTAGGTTCCTTAAACCCACAAATGGGTCAGGTTCTTTATTGGAATCTTCAAGTGGATTAGAGAATACATTTGAAAGAGCCACCATATTCTTCTTATTTGTTTATATATCCTGCCTAATAAGGGAATACGAACCCATTATTAAACGCTTCATTTATGGGGGAGTTAAGTATTTAAGTAGATTAACTTCAGCTATTAGAGTTTGTCCATCCTGCTACATTCTCATATTCTCTTTATATAGATTAATGTTGAAAACCCTTCCTGTAGGTTTCCATACCTTATTTTTGTTATGAGCCTTTCAGTTGTAGGATAGGTTGATTTCATTTCTAACCAACTCAAAATTTATATCCAACTTCATCATATGAAGTGTATCAGGAAGCTTCTCTTCCATATTGATTTCTATACAAATTATAGTGTATCCTATCCTCTCTAGCTTCATAATTTGGGAGAGGAGCATATAGGAAGCTAAGTTCATTAACTACCCAATATTCTAACAGGATGTTATGAAAGTTAACCTATATAATAATTGATTTAACGTTACTCCTATCCAAACTTATACCAGGGCACCATTTTTAAAGGAGCGGTTAATCTATAATGTATCAAAGACCTTGTTAAATAATACTCAACAAATCTACATCTTTGGAAAACTTAAATATAAAGGTATCTCCCTAGAGAGTAGTGGTTTCTTTAGCTCCATTTTCTACATTTTGAGCTCTTCCAATACTGCACATATGGGAAAGCTGGACGTTTATCAAAAGAATAGCCAATTAGTGAAATGGACTAGACTACAACACCATCTTAAAGTAATTCCAAATGCAGTGTCAAAAACCCTTCAATCTCAAAACTTTGGTATTGTTTAAGATTTTCTTTGACTATATTAGACTCCACTAAGTTCCTATAAGCTTTGGTTATAGTAAGAGAGCATGTTTTCTATTTTTAGCATCTTCAGAAGTAGTATTGGCCAATTAAAGCTTACAAGGCAAGGTAGGAAAATCTTCTGTTGTTAAGTTGAGAGCCAAAGTATTGGCATGTGCAATATTTGTTATTAATCCCTCTGGTTAGGGATTAGAAACTCCCTCTATAGATGACAGGGGTAGGGGGAATGGCCTTAAGGATTTATCCATATGGCAAAAGAACCCTCAGTTTAAATGCAGCGAGAAGTCTTGCCAAGGAATTATTATCAAAAATGGTATTTCAATATTAAAAAGCAAGGTTAGAGAGGTGATATGATCATCATATCGCTACCTTATAGATCTTAAAGCCAAATGCACCTATCGAAATATAGTATAATGATTGTGAATATCGAGTGCTGATCCCATAGAGACTATAAGTAGTAATAATTACCTCTTTACTATTATCTAATCGACAAATTAAGATAATGATTTAATTTAAATAATAAAATTAATCTAAAATTTAACACAAGTAATGACTAAGAACATAAATCATTTAAAGATTAACTAAATCAAATAGCAGTACTTAGTCAAAGAATCCCCTTGAGACTTTTTAAGCTAGTAACCCTTTATTATGCAAATTAGTTAATAATCATTGGATCGTGAAAATTTCTATCTTATATTAATATCATTCTCAAGACTATTAACACCTAACCGCATGTTGATTACCAATTAAAACTCCTAAGATTGCATTAACATATTTACAATTCACTATTAGGTCTAACTCTAATATATCAACTTATCTCTGTGTTTGCATGCAACTTCTTTCAATTATGGTAGATCTATTCATATAAAAGGATTTTTCAATCTTAAATGTATAAAATCAAACATGACATAATATCTCAGGCATATTAATTCAAAAACTAATCAAAGCACATAATTGAATCCAATGAAATAATGATCAAATTGCATTAAATAAAAGATCAAAATAGAAATTCCATCCTAAGGTTCATCATACCTAGGCATTAAATAAATTTAATTCATAAAAATAGAAAACATAACTAAAGATTCAGAAGAAGAAGAATTAAATACAAGAGAACTCATTGTATCCCTTTTCTTTAATACAATCAACCGAAACTTTGATGAAACTTTGATGGAAATATGTTCTTCATTGATCTCTAAATCAATCTTCAATTCTCTGCCACTCTAAACTTCAAAATTGTGCTTCAAAATCGAATTCTTCATTTGCCCTTCTTATTTTGTCCTTTTATACTTGTAATTAGGATTTTTATATAGGAAATGATTACATAAATAGCTATGTACAGTGACTGTTTCCCCTAAAATCACTTCAAAACTCAACCTTTATGCTAAAACAAAGTTTTGAAAACATATATAAGAAGTGGATATGACCGTGTACAAGACTTACACGGGTGTGTCTACCTCAACATTGGTGAAAATAACAATTTTTTAACTAGTACATAGTTATAGAGACTAATACATACAGTCCCTTAAATCGTTGTGCGTATGTCACACGTGAGTGTATACTCCATCAACACAGGTATATCCTTCTAAAATAGCTTTAATTCTTCAATTGTTTGCCCTAATTTTGCCTAACTTCTACTCCTTTTGATTCATGAAGGCAATTAGGACCTGAAAACAAACTAGAAGCAAATTAAGTACCAAAGATAATGTAAAACTTCTAAATAAACAAGAAAAATTCACTAAACATGAGATTAAAAATATAATCTATTAAGAATTTATCAAAGGGTAACCAATCTAGAGAGAAGGAAGAGCACCACCCTCTACATTAACTTCTGTAACACTAAGTGGATCATCATGTTAAATAAAAAATTAAAACTCTTAACATTAAGAAAAGTAGAAAATAATATTCAATGTCATTTAGCTTAATTAGCTCAGAGGATAATTAGGATGTCATAAAATTTATATCCTGAAATTTTTACTTTAAGATGTCCTTATTGAAGCATTAAACTAATAATAATAAAACAAAAAATTAGAAATTATTGATATAGACTTAGTTGATGATAGTTCCTAAAAGTCATAATCTGTAAATGGAAGAGATACAATGCACCAAAGAATCACCAACTAAAATTACAGCTTAAGGGAAAACATTTTGAGAACGACTTCTTACAATGTTAGGAATTTGGGATTCCATTTGTATATAGCTGGTTAAGTGTTCTTTAATTAAGGGTTTTAAAAAACAATAGGATGAGAAAGATAAACATAAAATAAATATTATTTATTGAATATCAAGCATAAACACATGAACAAGATATAAACACAAAAATAAATATACATTAATATTAATCAAAGATAATTAGTAGATATAAATATTATTCATAAATAAAATAAAATCAATCCATATAGAGATAACACTATATTTCCCTCTTATTTAGACATATGAAAAAATCTACCACTAGGAAATTAACAAACATAATAAAGAAACAAAAGATATAAAAAAAATGAAGAGCTCTAGAGTTGAACTCAGTATTTTGATGTGAGCTCTGAGTTATTGGATAATTTTTATTAATTTTTTCTCTTTGAAAGTAACTATTTCATGCTCGTCTAGAATTTTCTCTCCCCTTTAGCAACTAGCCCTTTATCTAGAACAAAAGAATATAAAATAACTTTTGAAATTAGGGTTTCCCACATCTATTTATAGATATTCACATCAAGTGATACAGTCTAAGACACGGTTATGGTCCAGACCATTGATCTTTTTGAAACTCAAAATAATAAAGTAAAAAAAATAGATTTTCCTGTTAGCTTTTTATAGCCTCTTGAATCATCTTAATAGAAATTTTAATGAGAAAGTCAATAAAAAGCAATACTCACGTTATCTTTCAAATCATTATAAAAAAGGACTTCACTAATGCATGACCATGCCTTAGATTATGGATTTCTCTGCTACCTTTGGTGATAGGACACTGTATCTAGCGTACTTAATTATGCCCTTAAAACGTCAATCTTTTTATTTCTCTTATAATAGCCACATGAACTAAGGCATAGTTGTGGCTCAAGCCATATTTCTCTGCGGATATTCTTCAATGTCATATGGTCTCCGCTATATTTTAGGTCATTTCTCTTCTTGCACCTAACTAATCATGAACATAGGTTAGCACAAGAGTATGAGCTAGGCTATTTTTTTCTTGCAATTCTTGATTATCCTAAAATAATATATTCAACAAGTACCTAAATCATAATATAAATAAATTAAAG
Source organism: Erythroxylum haughtii (assembly GCA_025504935.2). Lineage (NCBI taxonomy): Eukaryota > Viridiplantae > Streptophyta > Magnoliopsida > Malpighiales > Erythroxylaceae > Erythroxylum > Erythroxylum haughtii. Next base: position 2,060,706 of record JANSVB020000059.1, read on the forward strand.
TATGCTAATTTATATGAGAAACATAGCAAAATACTTTATGAAAGATAGATATATTTTTAAGGTCTTAAATCTTAATATAGATATATTAAGATTTAATGATGTTCTTAAATCTTAAAACAAGACAATTTAACTAAAAAAGAAATTAAGCAATTGGTGATAAAAGGAGGATTACATAGGAAGTCTAATCTTTCTAAACGCTTATGGACCATTAATATGACTAGTAAGTTACAAATGCTACATCTACTTTTTCTTTTGAAAATCAACTATAGGACTTAGTGATGAACAACTAAATATATAAAAAGATTAAATGGATTTTTTAATATTGACGGAACTTGTAGATATTAACATTCGAGTATGCATTGGATAAATTGTCAGGTGCACACAAATCAGATGCTTTGGGTAAATCACTTGAAGAGCCAGTAACTCAGAGTTAAGTAAAAGACTCGATTTAAGTAGCATCTGCAATTCTCTACACGTTGTTATTCTTAACCGACTATCCAAGGTTTACGTGAGTTGTAGCACCATCACTGCGCAACTTAAATCTTCAACCTCGTAAATTGACAAACACTTAAACATAACATCATATTGAAAGAGTGGAAGCCATTTCCGTTCTCACATAATTTTGAAAGTTATTAAAATATTTAAGAGTTAAATTTTTATCGAATATAGAAACATTCATTTTTCATAACATATGGTCTCAGATAAGAAGAATAATATTTTTTGGGGGATGTGCATTGACTACAAAAAAAAACTAATAAAAAATAAGTTATTTATTCTCATAATTAAAATATTGTTGAACGAAGACCACAAGCACGCTTATTATTTAATTATCATACAATACAGATTCTCCACCAAAACATATCAAGTAATCTTTAGGGAAAGCCAACTAGGGATTTTTTTTAAAAAAGTTGGACCACTTTTCAGTAAGATGGGAACCCGTACGTTTCAATATGGTGACAAGTCCGTCAAAAAAGCGCAGTCTAACACGCTGATCGTGTATCACGTCATCTCACACATCATCGTTCGATCCCCAATTTCCATTTTTTCATAAGTGGACGTAGACTCAAAACTCAATGAATGAGCACACATGGGTTCAACTCGTAGTAGGTGGCACATAGGCATGGGTTAGACGTGGACTCGGAGTGAGGATAATTATTAGGGAACATAAGCCCATCTGCATTCTATTTTTGCACTACCAGTAAATTCAACCCATAAAGTTCAAGCAATATTCACGTTTCAAAAGCGATGAAGCCCAGCTGGGATAAAAGCCAGAATAACATTAAACCTTCAAATGTTGAAGAGTGAAGCTGGGAAGGATGAGTGAAGGGAGAGGAGAGACAACTGTTGAGTGGCTGTGAGATGAGAGTGCAAATGAGGGAGAGGATTACGGTTAGGGTTAGGAAAACCAACGATCAAAATTTTTTTCTTTTTTTGATATAAACGGAAAGTACACAGAAAATTAAATGAGACGGGGGAAACAGCGCCCCGACAAATCCTCTAGAAGGAGAGGAAGGCACCCATGAGGTGTAACATCAAAAAAGGTGATACCAATGTCAGCCGGACCTGCCCGGGTGGCGAGCCAGTCGGCACATCTATTGCTCTCTTAGTACACATGCCGATGAACAACAGACCAGTTCCTAGTGAGAAGCTCCAGGATACCCGTAACGATCGGATTGCTCGACTGAGAGCGGGATTGCACTGAAGATAGAAGTTGGTGTATCCCCAACGAGTCCACTTCCAACTCGATCCGACGAAATCCCAACCGCCAAGCCATGGAGAGACCTGTATAGATAGCCCAAAGCTCCACCGACTGCGCAGTACACCACCCTATAAATTGGGAGAATCCACCCAGCCAATTGCCGTCACTATCCCGGAGAAGTCCCCCTACCAAGGCCGCGAACTGGGTGCGATGACAAGCCCCATCGGTGTTCAGCTTGACCTAGCCAACTGGCGGGCGACTCCACCCGATCTGGTGCTCCTGGCGAGACCGAAAGCCGATAGGGGCCAGACTGGGCCGCTCGAAGGCCTGCATAACCTGATCTGCAAAAGACAGAATAATAAAGGCAGGTGAGATGGGTCGCACAAAAGCAAAATCAAAAAGAGCCTTGTTCCTCCAGGTTCAGAGGAACCAGCTGGTCAATCCAAAAATAAGCGCCCAATCATAGCCCTGCACACGCCGATGCTGGAGGAGATTGGAATGTATCCAATCCTGAACGGGGAGAGCAAACGAATCCGAGTGGACCATATCCGACTGGATGGAGGCCCACACTCGTCGGGCAAGAGGGCAATCCCGAACAACATGAAGGGAAGATTCCTCGTGGGAACAGTGGGGACAGGAACCGTCGGTGGTGAGCTGACGATGTACCCTTTGTTGGTTATTTAGCAAGCGATCCTTCGCTAGTAACCATAAAAAAGAGCGCACTCGCTGGGGTCCCGACCACTGCCAGACGGCCCGCCAAACCCCGTGCTGGGCGGCAGACTCAAGCCCCAGAAGTAAGGAGTAAGTAGAGGCCACGGTAAACTGGCCATGGTCGCTGGCACCCCAAATTAAACTATCGGGGCCCAGAATCGAGGAAGGAGGAAACAAGCCAGCTATAGTACGACATAGCGAGGACGGGAGGAAAGCCTGGATGGCCGCCAAATTCCACCTGCCAGTGGAGTCCACAAAGGTGTCGACGCGGAGGCTGAGATGAGAATCTGGGACGGGCTGAGTAGAATGGGATATAAGTGGGCCAGCTCCCGGGACCCAGGGGTCGAGCCAGAAGCTCGGCATCGAACCATCCCCTGTGCGCCATTGTATGCCTATATTCACAAGGTGCCATGTGGCCCGGATGCTCCTCCACACCATCGAACCCCCGGTGGAAGGTAGGGAGGAGGGAATGTGTCGTACATCAAAAGCATATTTAGCATAGAGCACCCGGACCCATAGGGCAGTAGGATTATTGATCAAAGCCCAGCCCAGTTTGGCCAGGAAGGCATCATTCATCTCTCTGATCCGTCGGAGGCCTAAACCCCCCAGCTCCTTAGGCCTACAGACCTCGTCCCAACTAACCAGATGTAACTTACGTCGGTCAAGCACCGAGCCCCATAAGAATTGGCGCATAGCTTGCTCTATAGCATCACACAGCCCACGCGGTAGCCGGACAGTCTGCATCGTGTAACTCGGTATAGCAGATAAAACTGATTGAACCAATGTGACCCTACCAGCGAAGGACAACGTGGAAGGAGCCCAACCCGATAGACGGTGATGTACCGAATCGAGGATATGCTGGTAGGTATGCTTACTAACCCACTGATGAAGAAGGGGAACCCCCAGATACCGACCAAGATCGGAAGTACGGGGGAAACTGAGCGCTCGACTTAAGGCACTAGCGGTCGAAGGAGGGACATTCTTGGAGAAGAAGCATCGTGATTTTGCTCGACTCACTCGTTGACCCGATGTCACGCAGAACGAGTCCAAAATTTTTCGAAGGATGTGAACCTGATCGAGGGTGGATTCGGCGAAGAGGATGAGATCGTCAGCAAAGAATAAATGAGAGAGGGGGGCCCGTGCCTACTCAGTCGGACCGGATGCCAATGACTGGAGGAAATCGCCTGAGTGATCTGATGGCCAAGGTGCTCCAAGCACAACATAAAAATGTACGGGGAAAGAGGGTTGCCTTGCCGAATACCTCGAGCAGGCTGAAACTCCTCGCTCAGCTCGCCCTGCCAATTTACTTGAAAGGATACAGTTGTGATGCATTTCATGACAAGCGACAGGAGCGAGGCCGGGAGACCAATGTCGTGCAGAGTGTCATGAATGAAGTCCCAATCAAGGCGGTCGTACTCTTTTTCGAGGTCCACTTTAATGGCCATAAAACCCGTCCGACCAGTTTTGCGTTTCATGGAGTGGATCACTTCCTGGGTAATGATGATATTGTCAGAGATAAGCCGGCCAGGCACAAAACTACACTGGGTCGGATGGACAAGCGAATCGAGATACGGCTTGATGCGATTGGCGATAATCTTGGATATGGCCTTGTAGAGCACGGTGCAAAGAGCAATGGGACGGAATTGTGAGATGGAAGTAGGGGAGGGGACTTTCGGGAGGAGGACAATGATAGTACGATTAAGAGCCGTCTCCCACACTTCATGCCGAAAAATCCTCTGAAGAAAATGGATCAAGGAGGGCCCGACGGTGCCACACTGGGATTGATAGAAAAGGGCTGTAAAGCCGTCAAAGCCCGGAGCTTTGTTAGGGTCCATAGAAAAAAACGCCTCCTTGACTTCATCTGGGCTGAGCGGGCGGGTAAGATCCTCCTCCATGTGCGGCAGGGAAGGAGGAAAAAGCTCAAAGATAGCCCCCGGAAAAGAGAACCGGTCCTCAGGACGATACAAAGCCTCCAAATGCTGCCTCACCATACCACGAAGAGTCGCAGGGTCGGTAACTTCCTGGCCATGGCCATCAGGAAGAGAGAGGACGCGGGACAACCGACGATGAGTATGAGTAAGAGCGTGGTAGTACCGAGTATTCCTATCACCCTGCCCGAGCCATTGGCTCCGGGACCGCTGGTGCCAGAAAAGCTCCTCCTAGTACAACACGGTCTCAAGTTCATGACGTAAGGAATTCTCGAGCGCAAGGAGGGAGGGAGAAGTGGAGTCCTCCATAGGCTGTTGGAGGCCCTCAAGCCGGGCCATGAGACGTTTCTTCCGATGAAAAATATTACCGGACTCTGATATGTTCCACTGGTGGAGCGTATTAGAGAAACGGAGGAGCTCTTCGCTGAAATCCGAGGAGCCAGGATGCCAGTTGTCAGCAACAACCTGGGGGAAAGAATCATGAGTGAGCCACGCCGATTGAAAACGGAAAGGGCGGCGCGGAGGGGTAGGATACACAGGAGCTAGGAAC
>JANSVB020000059.1:2066682-2079910 GCA_025504935.2 Erythroxylum haughtii
AATATTGTGAACTATAGTGAAGTTATTAAGATGATTTGTTTTATGATGAAGTATGACTCCATGGTTAGAAATGGTGGCTAAGAAAAAAATGCGTCATATTGCTTCTTCTATAACTCCACCTCCTCTAAATAGGATGTTACTAGGTTTATAAACTGGGAAGCTGAATAATGATATGGTAACCGATCTAATAACAACATGGTAATTGAAAAAGCTATAAGCATTAACATATAGAGATCCTTCAAGGTTCAAAATAAAGTATTTATTCAGTTATAACTATTTTGCGTTTTTAGTTTTCTTTTTTGGTTTTGCATTTAAAAACTCTTTAGTTTGATAACCCCATTTTTTGGTTTGGTTTTGTGATTTAATATGGTTGTTAGGTATGGATGAAAATAAAAAAGTGTGGTGATGTCTATACAAAAGACAATGTAAAATGGTCATACTAACCACTGTCATAACTTTTTGATTATTTATTCGTATGTCAACCTTTTTATGTAACAATGCCCTAAACTTTGGTTCTCCCATCTTCGTTAAAATTTCCTTTTCGTTTCACACAGTAACGTTTTTATGTAATTTCAATATTCAAATTGTTAAATATTGATTAGATGCATTAGGTTTTTGAGATTGAAAGAATTATATTAACTAAGCTTTAAGCTTATATTAGAATAGGGAACAATGTACAATTGTTAAGCCCCTTAAAGGGGAGGGGTAGGGGAAGCAAGATAGCATATAGGAAAATTTGACAACCTAAAGTTTGTATAAGCACTATTTAAATTTGACTACCTCTGTTAAAAGCTAAATTACACTTAATTAATGTTGTTGATAGATAGTAAATGTGAATGGCATGCAATATTCTGTCGTATGTTTTATGTGGCTTCACTCATACATCTTGAGTCAAACATGGTAGTAATTTAAGATCTCTTTCAATTACTTAAGGTTCCTAGCTAAGATCTTATTCATTGTCTTCTTTGATTTGTTTTTGTTATCTTCTTTGGCCATCAGCTCATTCTAGCTCTGTCATCTTCTTGCTTCACGTGCTTCATTGACTTCTTCTGCGTGTCGGTTGAGGTTAGTGAGTTTTGTTATTTACTAGGTTTTTGTGTACTAGGTTTAATTTGGGTATTTGTTTGTAGTTTGAACCTCCCATTTGAACTTGGAGGCACCAACCAAATCTTATTTGTGTAGTTTATCATTGAATTAATATAGGATAAGTTTGACTTATAGTTCCAAATATCTGAATTATGTCAATGGGTTATTTCATTGATGATCTCTTTCCTTTTCATGTGTGAATCTTTTCATTTCGTTAGGAGGAATGTGGCAAAATTGTCCCTACTGAAGGAATAAACAATGCAGAAAAAATCTCCACTTCATACACTAATTATTATTTGCCTTCCATGGCCGATCTTTTGCTTTAAGGTGTTTTGTATCATCTGAACAACGTCACTTTCCTTATTATGTACATCTCATTTCCGTTTATGAAGCTATTATGTTTATTCACATTTGATGGTATATACTACATGTTGTTTTAAGCTTCCTTAAATCTCGAAGATGACATGTATGCCCATAGAGGCGGAAGAGATTTCATAATGATCCGTAAAGGATTAGGGAAATTCGTTGTTTTGAAAAATTCGTCAATTCCATAGACTTTGTCTAGACATTCACATATGCATGTCACTCCAATTGTGGTTCGTTTAACGCTTTACTAATTTGAAAATATCTAAGTTCTATACTGATTGTATTTTAGGTAAACTGTTTCGTACTGGCAGTTCATTTGGAGAGTTTGTCTTCCATACTAAATCTAGCGACTCATTCACTGTATCCACTACAAGTTTAGCTATAGAAAAACGCTATTGCAAAAAAGTGTTAAAAACCCTACACCTGAGGGAAGAACTATCATTATTTCAATTGGTGCCTTCGAACATGTGAGGAACCTTCTCGGGAATCTAGACATTGGGGACTCATTTATCTTTACTGACTCTCATGTCACTTGGAATCCAAGAAAATAATTATATCATTGTCATTTATCGATGCAATAAACTGTACTCAGCTTTAAAGTTGATTTATTGTTGTATCTGTAAGAATTTGTCAAACAACCTCTCTACTAATTAGGGGTCAAGTTGCGTACTGTTGAGTGTGGATTGTTATTATTCTTATTCTATGACTGAAAGAATTGTTAATGTTCTAATTCAAAGTTTGTGCTTGAATATTATATTCAACAAATCACCTTATTTCCTTTTCAATATATTATGTAAACTATTGAATTCAAATTCTTATATTTCTAGAAAATTCAATAAAAAGGAATTTTAGGTTGAAATATGCTACCAAAGAGACAACTTGATATAATGCAACCTAGGCTTAGACAACGATTCAGAGGTACTTACTGTTAAGGTGAACCATTACACTCTACAGCTGCAAATGAATCACCTCCTTCCCCTGTAACTACTACAGTTGCAAATGATGCATTACCTGATGTTCCTGATGCTACACCATCCACCACTCCTATATCATCTACTACCCTTATAGCGGATGAAGGAGATGACCGCCAGCTGGGAGCTAAGGGACTTGATGGAAGAACTTACATAACAATTGACAATAATCTGTAAGTGAAATTACATAAAATACTATATGTTTATAATTAAGTTATAGGTTTAAATTTTTACAAATGGTATAAAATTATTTGTTTTTATATTAGGTTGATTTTGTCTAGACCGTGATCTAGAAACATGACATTTAAATTTAAGGAGAAGATTGATCTTAAGGGTTATGTATGGAAGAATATCTCTCAGGCCACAAGAGAATTTTACTATCAGAAGTTTGAGTTACAATAAAAAATATTATTTTCTTTTTTAATTGATGTTTATACATTAATTAGATAAATATTATTACATTATAAGTATTTATCAAATGTTTTTCCTTTTGTTTTAAAAAGAATTTTTTTGGAATTATGAATTTGACGTGGTCATTAATAAAGTATAGGAGAGACGAGCACGTACACGTTATTGAGACTTTATTGGTGTAATACACAAGGCTGGTGTATAATCGCCTTATATTTCTGAACAAATATGGAGTTATTGGCAGCAATATTGGACATCACCTAAGGCAATGTCCATTTTAGAGTGTAATTCTACTAACAGACGTGGGGGATCAAGAGGATAGTCTTCCTGTACATATAGGAGGATCTATTACTCGTCACAAGCATGCAGAGAGACTTGTAAGTATTTACACTTTACATTTATATTCTGATTTTTTACTTTGTTGTATTTCAATTTAAATTGATGTGCGAATTTTGAAATGAAAATATGTGTATTATAGAGAATGATAATGTTATAAATGTCTGGTGTCATTTATGGCTATGTTGTTAAGTTAATTTCTTTGTTCAACAGGGGGTAAATATCATAAAATTAAAGAAAATTTTGTCGAAATTTTTATAAATTCTAGTTGACTTATAACATTTTATTCCTATGCAGAAAAAATCTATGGGCATGAGACCTACACTCCGTTGGCTCTTTTTGCACACACACTAAGAAGCATGACGCTGTGACATTCGTCAACACTCAATATAGAGAATTAAATGTATGTGAAATTTATGGTTTAATATTAATGCTTAATAATTATCACTTACTAATGTAAACATTACCTTCTGACATGGCCAAATATAAGAAAGCCTTCAACGACTGCCTCGGCAGTCTGAAGATGTTGATGAGACTCAAAATTATCTTCATGTAGTGGATGGTAAGGATCGTCGTGGAAGGATATTCGACTTAGGTTCAAATGTGAACACATGTTATTCGCAATCCTTCACGTCCAGTATAGCAACATCTAGTAGGCGGTCAACAACCAATGAAGTCAATGAGTTTCGGAACACAATGCAGGCATTGCAACTCAGTTGCAACAGACGATGGAGTGCATGGCTCAGTTCTGTAATGAGTTGAAGGAGAGGGGTAGTATCTCATTGTAACAATCAGAGTATCCACGGTTACCAAATCAATAGTATATTTGTAGTCATTTCATTTGAATTACAAATATTTATTATGTATAATTTAATGTTTTTATTATCAATTAAAATAATTTTAACTTTATATCATCAATTAACTTTCTGTTTAAATAAATTAAATGTATAAACAAATCAAACTATTATGCACAGATAATTCATAACTGTTTAAATTATGCATCAACCATAAGATTAATGACGGAATTTTTTTAAAAAATATTTAAATATTTACTGACGGAAAAGATAAGTACATCAGTAAAATCAATTATATTTAAACGAAACACAACAAATCGTCAGTAATATTTGCCAATTTTATTGACAAGATTTGTTACAAAAAAATCATCGGTATGATCACCGACGGAACAATCATAACTATTAGTAATGTTGTAATAAAATTACCAACGAAATAACCAATACCAATTGTACATCTGTCGATGGAAAAATCTTAACCGTCATAAATTTACCGACGGTCGACTGAACAAACAACCGTCAGTATATTCACCGACGGTTACATGAAACTTCCGTCGATTTATGTTATTCGTCAGAAATTATTACCTATGACTGTTTTTAACATGTCTTTATCTGTCGGTAAATTCCGTTGCCAATTTAACTTTCCAACAGTATCTTTGAGTTTTCCGTTGATGATATTCGCCGTCAAACCACATTTTTCTTGATATGAACTTCATCAATACGTAAGGGCTCAAGCTTCAAGCTCAGTCGTATGAACCCTTGCTGGAGTAACTGCAGTAATGCTCTGTAGATAATGTCCTTTTGCTCCCCCGAGTAATGATATGGACAAACATTGATTGTATCCATTCCATTCCTAAGTTTAATCACGTGATCTTATGTTCTTCTCGGGTTAACTACATGGGTTCTTGGAATAATTACCTAAGCTCTACAATAATGCTTAAAGCTCGTCTATGAATGACGTTTGATCCTCTAGACTCATATGTTGCAACTGACGTTCTATGGAGTGAGTTAACTATAACATATACAATCCTTCCACTCGTGCCCCTTTCAACGTCTTGTTAGCCCTGTTTTAGACACCATCTTCGTTCCCTACCTGCCATTACCCGACGGTGTTACCAACTATCCTTCTCGGGTGAACCTCACGGTTCCCGTCTTGAAATTGCATAGGATGTCGTTAATGGTAATTAATCATTACACCCCTAAGACGACGGGAATGTGATCCTCTATCCTTACCTTGTCTCGTTAGATCTAAACCATTCATTTATATAGGGGTCTATCATTTCTCTATCTCATTATACGGGACCCTTACATAAATGAATGACTTAAATTTATCCTCGTATAAATAAATGACTTAGATCCAATAAAATAGAGTAAGAACATACCCTCACATAAATGGATGACTTAGATTTAATAAAACAGGATAGGAAAACAGGAAAGAGCAGAGGATTTGAGGGCAAGACGATGCCGCAGCTTCCCAGTGCAGGCGTCTGTCACGAAGCACACTCCTGCATGCTCCATATCAGCCCATCATACCTTTGATGGCAGCTCAACCTGAGTCCCCTTTCCCCATAATAATTTGGATTCCCAAAATATCCTCTAATCGAAGTTCATCAAACTCATTACAAGCTATAAATACATCGACCAACCATTTATCTTCCCGTAGAATTTCCTCTCTCTTTCAAAGTGGGAGCATTAATCTGGACTTCTTAAAGTGTTTGCTTTTTCTTGCCAGGACACTGACAAAATGTTTACTTGGGAATTATCAGATGTCTCATCAATAAACAAATGGCGAGTTTCTGAGCCCTCAAAGACTTGAAAAGAAGAGGTTATGCTCATCATTTTGATTTTAAAGTGCAAAATATTTGTCAAACACTTATGGCCAATCTATTACCTGGAAAGTTTTCTAATGCACAGGATCGCCTAGCAATCGTATAATGTCTTTCTGTTTTTGGCGAAGATAATCGTATAATGTTTTTACTTATAATTGTATGAATGAATGTTTTCGGGGATGCTAAACCAAGAATAGTATTGATATTGAGGCAAATGTTTGCCTGAAAATCATTTTTGATGTAGCATTTTCATTTTGATTCACTGTAACATTAACTCACTACAGCAGGAGGAGCCAAACACATTACTAAGAAGCCAATATACAGTGTCATTTACAATAACTAGGCTAAAACTTGAGAGCACGGTAGCTCCAAATCTTCGCATTACCTCAAGTAAAGTAAAATATGGACTCATGCACCTTTCTGAGGCAATGTTTCAAATGCAGAAACAGTGTTCTCGAACTTAATCCGATGCAAAGGAGCACCACTTTGCTTTATAGCACACGCTGTCTTGTCTTCAAGCGGGCATCGTGCTTTTAACATGGAGAAGACATGGTTATTCAACCTTCTTGCTTTCTTCATAGCCTCCAATAGGGTTTCCCATCCCTTCACAAGAGCATTCAATCATGAAAAATCACCAAAGAATCACCTCATATTCCAGAATGCATTTTATGATACAGAGCAGAGAAAAATGTTTGTGAGACATAACACAGTGATGTTCTTGAGAGAGTCGAAGAAAATTTGCCATACCTTGAATGGTTGTGCAAGTGATGCAGCCTCCACCTCAGCAACATTGAGGACTTGATATGAAAAATCAAAGAGCTCAAAATGTAGCTGTTGCCCAAGTAAGTATATTACTGTACAACCACCCCAAGCAACAGAATCACCCAGTACTTCATAATTGTTGGATGCTGCTTGAACGGACTCCTCTAGATATCCCTAAAATAGAAGACCATACGTTATAATAATGAAAAGATTACCTAATTTACGTGCTACCTGGCCAGATGAGATTATTAGGTATGATATACTGGTGATAGGACTTCTTATATTGAATAATTATTCCCAGCTGTTACTTTCCACTGAGTAATACACGTATGCATACAATAAATCCACATCCCCAATCAAAAGGGATGAAGATATAATGCTGTCTTTTGCTTGAAGAAATCAAATTTGGTATGAAACTATAAAAAAAAATAGTAAGTTTCAAAATGTCACTGTTTAGAAAATTTTGGTAATGACTTAGCCTCTCTTATGCTTAGTTATGCTGTACATTGACTAAAACGGATTAAAATTTCTTTTAGGTACCTAAGTTAAACATACGAAAGAAACAGATGTTAAATGAAATATTTTTGTCAAAGAACCAAGTCTAACTACAAAATAACATTGAAAATAGATGATGAAAGGTTGAGACTTACAATTTGAAGGCCACTATATATACGGTAGAAATCCTTTGAAGTTGTTATGTCAACGAATCCTGTCTTGGGAGCGGCACTCCATTTACTGCAATACTTATCCAGCGCTGCACTAGTGAAAGCAAGGGCATATTCCAGTACACTGCCAGTATTCATGTTAGCCTTGTACAGGAGATCTGCACACAATGGAAAACAATTATAAACTGAAATCCAGAAAAGAGAAATGGAAAAGTGATAGACTATATGGGATAGCTACAGTTAAGAACTGGAAATATCATCCTCCAAGACATCAGAAACGTGTTCACAAGTTCTTCAATACTTATTTGGGCCCTTACATTCCAGTTTTTGATTAACAATACCGTAATGTGGGGTTATTCATGCTGCATTGTACTTACAACTCAGAGAGCAATTGCTTTCCTTTGTATAGCAATTAGATACTTCTGGGTGACCTCCAAGTTCCTAATGAAAGAACTAACCACGCTAGAAGGGACTAAATAAAACTGTGCGGGTGTAATTTAAACTTTCTTCCATATAACACATTCTACAAACTTGTCAATTTCTTTAGCATTCACTTTAAAATTTTAAGGAACAAATCAACAAAGTGCTAATATGTACTCTCAATTGTTCATACTTCCAGAGTCTTCAATAAGTAATCGGAATATGAACTAACCATATGATCAACACAATTAACGGGATTAAGGACTATAAGGCCTCTACGGTAATATTTACTCAAAATACTACATGCAGTATGGAAGTAGTTTCAAGGATTCTAAATTTTTTTTAAACCACTAAGTCAATCCATTGTTAGTGTTTTGCTAATAATAGATTCCTAATTCTAATCAGTCCTAGAGAGAAGTAATAGTTTGTTATTGCATATTATGTAAATAGTCTGTTTCCATCATGATAAACTTGGTCAACTAAACCACAATAAACAAATGGCACTGAGGCACAACGTAACATACCTGCAGCTTCTGCCTGTTTTGACATGGTGTAGAATGAGGTTGGATGTGGACATACAGGGTTGGACACAATTGCACCAGTAGCTGATTTGAAAAGATTGACAATGGGACTATCTCCTCCATATGGAGAATGTAAGATCTGCCCATCTACACCAGAAAGAAAGCCTAACCAAGGGGCTGTTTGCATGAAATGCATGGTATCAATCTCCCTCTGTCAAACACAGAAAACAGCAGAAATTTAACAGAAAAATTAGTTATGCTAGAGGTTTGAAATATAAACCTATAATAAGTTGGAGGATTGATGAGAGCTTTTCTTTTCATTCAATTTATAACAAAATAAAAGGACTTAACTGATATTTTCTCAATAGCATAAGGTTGATCATAAAATGGTTCCCACATGGATATCAGACAGTGGATCCATAAAATAGAGCAGAGACTGAATGATAATACCTGAGGAAGTTCAGGTAAACTGGACGAAAGTTTTATACATGCAACATTATATGGAAAAGTTGCATGAAATAGCAACTTCCCATGCTATTGTTTGATTCTTATATAAATAAGGGTAAATTGTTTCAAATATCTTGTCCTTTTAACACTTCATCAAATAGATCTCAATTTTCATTTTGTAACAGTACAGATCACAACCTGTGAAAAATATATATTTAATTATTTATATATCCCACTATAACATTTTTAATAATAGAATTTATGTGCAAATGGATTTCACCATCATGTTCAAACATTTTTAAGACGACGTATAAAATTTGGCAACATTTGGACATGTTCTACATTTTCATACTTTTTCAAATTCTCAGACTCCACAAATTTATAAAAAATCATGTTCTCGTCAAATATTCTTTTCATATTTTACCAACATTGCATTAGGTTATTATTAACACTTGTACAAATGTTTAGGTCAAAACTTCAAGTATTGAATTGTTTTAAGAAATATAAGCTTAACACAATTAAGTTCTCACAATAACTCAGATACATAGGTATATATTTTTATAGGTCATGATAATAGTGTTACAAAATAAAACTTGCGATATATTTAATATTTTGCTTATAGTTCAAGATATTTGGTATAATTTGCCCTATAAACAAATATTGTTGGGTTAGAAATCATCAAATCCGGAAATTCTCCTGAACAAATTTGCCTATCTTTTGATGAATGCATTTCCTTTCATTTTCCAGAAAAAAAAATCCAGAAATTCAGATACTAACCAATACAATGTCAAGAAGCCCCATCCAGTATAATACACTTCCAATTTCTTTTATTCCTCTAAGAACCTCTGCTTTGAGCTCTGATTTTGTCCCCCAATTAAGATTTTCCTTAACTAACCTCATACAACCTGTGCATAATGGGTAGATATTCAACATTTAATAGGGTAATAATTGCAAGGGCATCACAGAATGGTCATAATTTCCAATAGGCAATAGATATTGTAATTAGCAAAATTTATTTGAGCACAGACGTGGACTGCAGTTAAAGTAAATAGGACACATAAGAAGCTTAAACAACCACAAGCGGAAGCTTTTATCCAAAGTATCCCTTGCAAGCTAGAACAATTAACTTTTTGTCTGACTCACAAAGGATAAGCAATGAACTCTTATAGTACCCACTAGCCAAGACTGATTCAGATTGTGGTTGCGAATTAAGAGGGGGAGAAATACTTATAGAATGGAAAGAAGTATGAAGGGAATTTAGGAAGATCTAGACAAGGTAAAGAAGAGACAGATTGTTAAGCAATGATGAAGCACCATTCTCCCCTGTAGTAAATATGTGATGATCTACATTTTCATTAACAATCAAGTGATCTAATACAAGTGATCTAATAACATGTATCAAGTCACCAAATCGCTATTTTAAGACATGCAGAATTTTATATACACAAGAATCATTGAAGAAACAACTTACATAGATTTTGGTCATCAAAGCATGATATATTACCATAGTTCCACTACTATTTCATTAATGTGGAAGAGTTAAAAAGTAAGTCAAGATCTCTACAAGATCTTTCTGTTATTAGGGGCAAATTCTTAGGAATAATTTTTTGTTCTGTTTTAACCTCCTTTGTTTAAGGCGGGTTGTTGTAACTCAGTTCAGGAAAATCTCCTTGTAATCAAGGAAATAATCTTGACTAATTTAAGCGTATCTTTTAAGAACCTTGAGGCACTTAAATACCCAACTAGAGTAGCCGCTTGAGCTCTCAATAAACTTCTTCATTGTATCAAAGCAAATCTGAACCAATCCCCATTCCATTCTTGTTATCTAATGACAATAAGTCATCAAATCTTCCATGGCAACTGAATCTGAAAGAGGCACATCCAACCCAAATTCTAGCCAAATGGCCATGTCTACCTATTCTACCAATGTTTCTGAAAGAAGTTTGATGTCGATTACTGGGCATAAACTTAATGGCCAAAATCTCAGCTTGTGGTCTAAATCAGTGATGATTTTCATGTGTGGGAAAGGAAAGGAAGAGTAATCTTATAGGTGCTGCAGTTCAATCAGGGCAAAACAGCCCTGACTGTCAAATCTGGAAGATGGAAAATAATCTAGTAATGTCCTGGGCGCTAAATTCCATGACCAATGAAACTGGTGAGAACTTTATATATTACAGAACAGCAAAAGAAATCTGGGAACCAGCCTATGACACATTCAAATAAAGACTACTTTTGCAGTATTCGAAATTAAAGGAATTCTAGGTGAGCTGAGACAAGGTGAGTCATCAGTCACAGAATATTTCGATCGGCTAATTAAATACTGGCAACAACTTGATATGTTAGGATGTCTCATGGAGCTGTGCAGAGGATGGCAAACAGTACAGAAAGATCCAAGAAAGAGAGAGTTTACAAGCATTTATTGGACTAAAACAGGTTCGTAGACGGATTCTCAGCACTAAGACTTTGCCGAGCGTTCTCGAACTCTACTCATGGAGGACAGCCATATCAATCAGGCGAACAGCTAAATAAGTCAGGCAACAATAATTCTTGGAGACAGAACAATTGCCCATGGTGAGATCGTTGCAAGAAGCCAGGGCATCCGAGAGAAACATGCTGGAAAGTACATGGAAACAAGCAAATTGGCAGCCTTCCTCTCGATCATTTCAAGCAAGTCATGGGAATATTGCAGCAGCAGAAACTCGAAAATCCGAGGAAACCAGTCCATTCAACCAGGAACAAATAGACGCTTCGCAAAAAATGATACAAAGGTCAATCCAAAGTGTACACAATCCTAATGAAAGCAGTACAGCAATTGTGGCACAAAGAGGCAACTCCTACACTGCCCTAAGTGCAAAGAAAAACTCTATGCAATGGATTGTTGATTCAAGAGACTCCGACCACATGACGGGAGATATTACAACATCCAATGAACTAAACCAACCACAAAGGAAATCGCTGTTAGAATTGCCGATGGTACATATTCAGAAGTAACCAGCATAGGTTCAGTCACCATATCGGAAGAAATCAAACTAAATCAGTTCTATTTGTGCCTAACTTGAACTACAGTCTGCTGTCTATTAGTAAACTCACAAAGGATCTTAATTGTGTCACTAAGTTCTATTCCACCTTGTGCAAATTTCAGGCTTTAAGCTCAGTAGGAGGATTGGCAATGCTGAAATGAGTGCAGGTCTCTATTTCCTAAGAACTGAAGCCTCTGGATGTGTTTCACCAAAAACCTTGTGTGCTGTAAAGAAAGTGCTATGCTATGGCATTATAAGTTAGGTCATCCTAGTTTTATGTACTTGAAAAAACTCTTTCCATATCTGATCAGTAAAAATCCATCTTTCTTTCAATGT
Source organism: Erythroxylum haughtii (assembly GCA_025504935.2). Lineage (NCBI taxonomy): Eukaryota > Viridiplantae > Streptophyta > Magnoliopsida > Malpighiales > Erythroxylaceae > Erythroxylum > Erythroxylum haughtii. The sequence goes on from JANSVB020000059.1 coordinate 2,078,641, forward strand.
GAAGTATGTCAATTATCTAAGCATTCTAGAAGTTCATTTCTTATTCAGCCATACAAGAAATCCCATCCTTTTCATTTGATCCATAGTGATATGTGGGGACCATAAGGTAAAGAAACTTTCAGGGCATCACCTGGCTCTTCTTAACAAAGAGAAGTCAGTGGGACAAATATTTCAGATTTTTCATAACATGATTGAAAACCAATTATAAAAAAAAGTCCAAATTCTCAAAACTGATAATGCAAGAGAAATCTCTCATTCTATTCTTGGGAAATATCTTACTGAAAACGGTATTATTTCATCTTAATTCTTGTGTTGATACACCACAACAAAATGATGTAGCAGAAGAAGAAAAAAAAGACACCTATTAGAGGATACACATTCACTAATGTTGGCATTTAATTAACCGAATGTCATCTTGCATTCTAAACTTTCAAACTCCATATCAGTCTCTCATCACCACCTACCCCTACATTCGGTTCATGACAAATTTACCTCTAAATTTTTTTTGTTGTACATCCTTTGTCCATATTCATCACCAAAACCGTAGCAAACTTGATCCTAGATCCATTAAGTATATTTTCCTAAGATATTCATCAAATCAAAGTGGGTATAAATGTTATTCTCCAGTCACAAAAAGATTCTACAACAATATGAATCTTACATTCTTTGAAGAGCAACCATTCTACTCCAGATCCAATATTCAGTGGGGGAGCTCTACACAGGAATATCGAATTGGTCTATGGATCCTAGTATGCCTAGTCTACAGAGGAATATCAAATCCTACCTGCCTATTGCTCTAAGGAAAGAAAATCGAGCATGTACTTTATATCTGATTGGAAACTTTGTGTCTTATGAGAATTTGTCTCCTAACTAAAGGGCATTTACTATTTCTTTGAGTGAAATACAGATTCGGAGATTCCTAAAAATATTCAGGAAGCTATAGAACAATGTGGATGGGAGGAAGCAGTTATGGAGGAAGTAAATGCTCTAAAAAAGAACCAAACTTGGGACTATACAGAACTACCTGCTGGAAAGAAAGTAGATGGTTGCAAGTGGATATTTGCAGTTAAGTATAACACAGATGGAAGCATAAATCAATTTAAGGCTAGACTAGTTACTGTTAGAGACCTCCTGCTCTAACAGTGAACCAACTCACACAACCGAGTCCTACACTTCACATAAACACACAAAAACAGCAGAAGAATAGGAAGAATTATGGAGTAGATAGAAAGAAACAATGGGAATTGTTATTCCTTAGCTAGACTTCGAG
>JANSVB020000059.1:2082317-2097143 GCA_025504935.2 Erythroxylum haughtii
AAAGTCTCAAGTGAAGTATCACAAATTGACATTAATAATGGATCTGATGAAAATTCACAAACTAAAAATAACCATTTGCTATGAAAAATCACATGCAATCAACACAAACTAAAAATGAACGCAAAGGCCATACCTTATTTGATACATGATCTAATAGAGCTCGAATAAGCCAAGGCAATGACCTTGATCCAAGAAGTCTGACAATAGAAAACATGTGGGGCATTCCAAAGAATCCACCATGAAGACGAGCAAAACTTTGATGTGCAGAATTCAAGTCCTACCAGTGACCATCCATTAAGACATGGATAATCAGAGAGCATTGTAGGAAAACAGAGCCATACCATCAATATCACATTGATAAATTAGTCAATCGCGTTGACTGTCACTGCAGAAGTTACTTACCTGAGTACCACAATAGAAGCTAGGCTTGGCATAAGGAACTGATGGCTTTTGAACAGGTGCACGAGGTACTCTCAATGATCGGACAAAACGTTGAGTAGTATTGCAAAGAATGAAGTTTGGCAGGAAATCACTTTGCATCTCAGACCAAATCTAACAGGCACAAATATGTTAATTGACTTAAAATTGGAGGTAGAAACTAAAAATCTTAATTCTGATCCCTCAATGGTCACGTTCCTATGCTTATTTGAGAAACAAAAGGGTTAAAATTCACTGTGTTGCTTTTGGATTAACAAATACATGATAGAGAATGGAACTATTGGATTTGTGACGGCAAGGAAAAGGCATACTAAATGAATATTGCTTCCCCTATGGATAGCACACATGATACTGAATTACTATGCCGTCTATCCAGTTATCGGTCAAGCGCAGTGGCAAGTCACTAATGAGAAAGAAAGTTATGAAACCTGAGAAGCAAGTCGACTAGAAAAAGACACAAGAGAGATGTTTTCTTGCATCTCATTCAGCATGAGATTGAACGAGTCTATGGACAGATCTCTGGAAAGCAACTTGTGGGCAAGCTTCAAGATATCCAACAGTTTTTCTAGTTCCTGCAACCAAAGGAAACTATTTATTTGAAAAGTTTAGAAAAAGAATAAGAAGAAACATTGTTAAATCGTTTAACCTCAAAAAACCAAAAATGGTAAATGCATATAATAGGGGTTGCAGTTTTACACTTGGTGGAAATAAAATAAAAAGATTATTTAACACTCAATTTCACATGCAGCCCAGCTTCCAAAGAAAAAGAAAGATATAAGAAAAGGTTAAGCATGTGAGGCAACAAATGATATAAGAATCAAGAGAATAGGTTTATAGTAAGAAATCCAATCTAAAAGTTTAAGCTGGTTGGTGGAAAGAAATTTATAAAAACAGACATCAAACTTCATAAATGATTAGTATGAGACTTTTTAAGTCATAAAAAAGAAATAGTGGATCAATTCACTTACCACCACTGCGCAAAGATCTTGAGACTCAAAACGATCAAAAAGAAACTCAAGATTGTCTCTGAAAGTTTTATTCATCCGTTCAGCTATCAAGCTTCTTAGATCAATAGTCCTCCCCAGTAACTATAGACCATAAGAAAACCAAGGCAGTGAGAGCAGACAAACAATCTGATCTTTTCTTTTCTTTTTTACAATTTGCAAGGCACATGAGCAACACACAAAGAATGGCAATCTATAGGGCCAAAAACAATGAAATGTTTATGGATAAAGTTCTATGTTCAGAAGTAGTGCATATAAACTCATCCCCTACCAAGTTATGTAGTTTCAACTGAAAGATGAATTTGTTCCACCCAATGCCAAATGCTCTAAAAATTTGGAAAAAGGTAAACTAGACCCAAGTAAAACACACACAATGCACAATGAAGCCTTACTCGAGGAGGTGGTAGTAAGAAAACAGAACTTTGTAAGTTTTCAAATTTTCATTTAAATCATAGCCAATACTTGGCAAATGCAGACAAAGGTAAAGTATACAAACAATTGCAACTGTGTGAACCCTAGAACAAAGGACTAACTTTTTACCTTCACTCTAGTCATCTTAAGAAGTGCACTGAATCTCATAGGCTGGACGGTATATTTCTCCCCATTGTCCAAGGCAAAGAGGAACGATGGATCTAGCAGTTTGCTGTAGAATTGGAAAATTTAATTGTGCATCAAATGCAGATCTTAGATAATAAAGTTAGCACAACAGGGTGGCCAAAAGACATACCTTGCAGCCCAGCTCTTGTAATATGTGAAAATTATCTCACAGAGTTTTGAAACAAATAAATCGAAACAACAGTCCACCTACATTAACGATAGTCAAATTTTCCATGGTTAGGAAAACGAATGAACAAGTTGCTACAAAAGTAAAGACTATCCCTTATTTCCAAGAATATAGCTATTATACATAAAATTTAAGTACATAGCATGTCATCTTTACTTACCCTTTGATTACATGAATGACAAGATTCTGTGATTTAGACATTTCAGTCAAGCAACTTTTTCAGAAAATAAATGACAACTATTAAAAAAGTTTTTGATGTTTAGGCATCACTTAATTAATCTCGAGAAAAATGCTGGCCAAAGTAAAATGGATTTGCACACACAAAGCCATTGACTGAGCATTGACATTTGACAAGTTCATTAAGATTATCCATGAATCGAGCAAAAGTATGCCGCATAAATGTGCATTTTGTCAATCTTCAAATAAATAAACAAGCTACAGAGAAATTTTACAAATTACACAATATTGTATGGAAGAGAAAAAGAAAGAAACTGAGGCTGAGGCTGAGAGGTCAATGGACTAAGGAGACAAATTCAAGGGCTAAGAATTGAATGACGGTGTGCAATGCAGCATCCATTTACCAATGAAAGATTGAAAATTATAAAAGAAAAGGTGTGGATGACCATACAAATTCAAGGAAGTAACTACTCAATAAAAAGACACCTCGAGAAGGATATTGTAAAAATAACATGAACCATAAAGAGTAGAACGAAAGGGAAACACAAGATTTAAATGGTTGACCACAAGTGCTACAAAGACCACAAGGGTAAGAGTAGCATTAACTAAGTTTCACCATCTGTTCATAATAATTAAACAATACAATCTAAAATAATACACAGGCTAATAGTATTCTACAATAAGATGCCCAAACTATTCTGGGACAGGATATTTAGGAAATATTCCTATATACGTACAAAAAATTTCTATACAGGTTATGCAACATAATATCAAAACAAAAAATAATACTCAAACATAATACATCTGTAAAATCTTCAGCAAATATATTTGGGACTAAGATGGAGACTACTACTAGTTTGAAGCTCTACATAAAATTTATGCCTTCCTGCAGGAAATGTCAAAATTTACATTCCTTCTCAAGGCTGAAAATAACATACCTCAGCCTCAATCTCATCATAGAGGAAACGCTGCCTCAGTACAACCAGAGCTTGCTGAGCTGAATCATTATAGATATCAAATGGCATCAGGACACTTTCAAGAAGTCCTGCATTTTGTGACCCAAGCACATGATCCACCAGCATCCATGGAAGAGAGCATTCAATTGGAAACTACACATAGGTCAATAGAAATTTCCCCCCAAGTGAGGAAAGCATTCAGTGACCAGCAGAAACAAAAGGGTAAAAATGATCAAAGTTCCAAGTTTATTAATTATCACAAACCACAATAAATAGTAGATATGTTAATCTTATACGCAACAATCAGTAGAAGTACAGAAAGAAAAAACATGACACAATTAAGTATTATTTCATGCCTTTTACCTGAATAACACGTGAAGACTCCAAGTAAAACTCCCTAAACCATAAGAAACCTAGATCCGTCAAGGTAGCAATAGTCACTGCAAACACGATTACTCCAATGTTAAACTTCATCACAGTGATGATTATGTAAGATTTGGCACAAGACCAAAAAAGGGGTAGAGAGAGACAGAGAGAAAGATACTACATAATTCTAGTACTAAATAAAACCTAATAACAGGGAAGTGACAGGATGATATAGACTCAGGAAAATATACGTATCTTGACCATGAATACAGTACTACTGGCCAAAATGGACAGTCAATAGATTTAGGATTAGTTGTTAAAGAACAGGGCACCAATAAGATAGCCAGGTACCAAAGACTCAGATCCTGTAGAAATCAGGAATAATGAAACTTAGATATTTGGGAAGTGTATTGAGCAGTCAAACAATGCAGAAAACCACATGATTGTTACCAAAATGGCACTTGTACTCTAAAAAGATAGGTAGATTAAGAAACAACAAAGTAATCACTGCAGTTAGCATACATTCATAGAGAAGCCAATCGGCACACTAGGAGCAATTATTTGAAAGAAATGGTCATTTCCATTGATCTAGTAAACACTGTTATTGTAATCAGATGGCATCCTTTGTATACAACCGTATGTTGTGTCAATATTTAGGTACTAGTCATGTCCATAAGCTGATTACTGACTACAAATGCCAAAGTCATGTTAAGGTTACACCAGATCTCTGTAACTAAGGAATACAAGTCTCTTGTGGATATGTTATTTTACGAAAAATTTTTGCATCAATGTGAAGATAGCTGAAACAAATCATTTTCTATCTAATTTGCTCTTGCATCATAGTTGATGAAATTGCAAAATAGATGTTAGTTGATTGTATGAACAAAACAGTTTAGTAAATAAACTTACCCGAATAGTCCAATATATGCAGGAAGAAACTAAGCTTGTAGAAAAAGTTCTCCAACTGCTTCAAATCATTTACTGGGATCTCAGAACCACTATTACCAAACAGCCCTCCAGGCTTCCTAAGATTACCACCAGATACTACTTCATATATCAGGAATTGCAAGCAATGAACCTGAATACAAAGGGTAAAAATATTTCAGAATCACATTCCCACATGTAGTTATGCAAGTATTGAACGTATCATAGTCTTGAAAGCTCATCTGTTAAAATCATAAACTGCATATTTGACAAACAGTCAAGAAATTGAAAATATTGTATATGAGTGCAAGTGGGATTCTAAGTACAATATAAATTTGTGTTACAAGTTAAATTCCAATTTCTGCATCGAAGAATTTGACGAAAAGCAAGAATGGTTGCATTGATGAATTCTTGCATTAAGACACCCATTGATCATAATTGTTCTCATAAGCAAACCTATGATTTTAATTTGATACTGGGGGCCATAATGGTTTGAAATTTGCTCAAATAGGTCTAACCATTACTCAAACTAAAAACCAAACATTGTTAATGCACTTTAAAAAAAAATCAATAACATGAAAATCTCTGAAGACATATTTTGCTATTATAACCAAAATGTGCATGCTTAATGAGTTGCACTGTACTCTAGCAACGTTTCCCTGTACAAGTATATATCTTTAAAGGACAATAATTAACCCATAAGAATATTGACTATGTCAAACGGCACTATCAAAGAACATACCGCCCCATTGTATCTTTTATTAATAATTGCACTAGAATGATGTGGATTTTTTGTTAAAAAGTAAAACATAAGTGAATAACATTGTCCCTAGTTTTCATTGTATGATGCAAAATCAGTTTGGTATCAGAACTAAGAGATTTCTATCTGATAATGCAAGAAATTACTTAGCTACACCTTGTCATCATATTTTCGTAAGGCATTATTCATGAATCATCTTGTATTCATACGCCACAACGAGATGGTGTGACTGAAAGGAAAAATGGTCATCTTTCTATTGCCAAAGCACTTCTTTTTCATCACCATCTACAAACAGAAAGATATCAACTAATTGCTAAAACTCACATAAATTAGGAACTGCAGGCTGCTTGAATTTTGAAGTCAGGTCTGTAATGCTAGTATATGTCATGAAAAAGGGCTTAGAGTTTATAAAAAGAATAAGGGAGGAAAAATCACTCAACCACAAGCTTTAATTTGGTAGAATGAAGAATGGGAGTTCATGGGATAATAAGGACCAAAGGCTTAAATTTAATTTATTCTAGGTTTTGTTTATTATATAAGGAGTAATAATAAGATAGATATAGTGTTCTAGTTTGTTTAGGACTTAAGGTAATTTAATAATAGAGAATCCTACTCAGTAGAGTAGGGTCCAATTTTATTTTGGATATCTTAGTAGGGAATACCTTTACTAGGATAATGGTTCCAAGGCAGGACATGTCAGGAACTCTAAAGGAAATTCTAGAGACAAGACAATGGTTGTGTTCCACAGAATTGGGAATGGAAAAACCACATCTTTTTGGTATGATAAATAGCATTGTAAAGGTCCCCTATATAAGGTGGAGGAAGTACAGCCCTTGAAATTGGTGGTGAATTCAGAAACTAAAGTATGATAATTAGTAATAATCAGTGGATATGGCCCTTCCATAATAATAGAAGTGCCAGCCTCATAATGGAAGAGTTGCCAAGATGCTAGGAAAGAGAGTAAGGTGAAATTCAGTGGCTAGCAGATAACTCAAGTTCAGCATAAAAGCCTGCAAAACACTTTTACAAACTACACAGAGCATAAGGCATGAGTGGGCAGCCTTAGTATGGGATAGTGACATAAATCCAGCTCACTCATTCATCTGATGGATGGGAAGCAATGGAGGGTTGCTTACGGGAGATAAGATCAAGTTCTCCATTAACACTTTGAACTGTGAGTTATGTAATACTAAACTGGAGAATCTAGAACACCTGATGATTAGATGCAGGTTTACCAGAGAAGTCTAGCGCCAGATACAGCTTATTCTCAACATGGACAAACCGATGGATTCTTGGAGTGAAACTATTACTTGGCTGGGGAAACTTAGAGTACATAATGCAGTTGATCTCAAAGCAATCAAGTTAAGTTAGGCAGCCTTAGTGTACTGTATATGGAAAGAGCGTAATTGCAGAGTTTTCAAACAAGAAAGTAGAAGCAGTGAGCTGGTTTTTCAGGACATTTTCCTCCACTGCAGATTGGCCATGTTAGCAAGCTGAATAGCTACAAATCTGACAAGCAGCATGAATGGGGATTGGAGTAATCCTGGTTTATGTGGTCTCACAAGTGTCCCTTTGATTTCAAGATATAGACAGTTACTAGGAACCGTAACTCTCCATAATCTAGATCTTTTGGATAATTCTACACTTTTTGCACTCTAGACTGTAGATATATTTATATAATGAAATCTGTTAATTTTCGAGAAAAACAAAAAGAACTTCTGTATATATGTGTACTCAGCCCTTCAATAAAGCAAGCCTGAATTTCCAGCAACAAAAAACCTTAAATTCCAGCCATACCAAACTTAAAATTCCAGTCATATCAAACCTAAAATTCCAGCAACCTAAACGGATATTACAAGCCTGAAATCCCAGCAGCCAAAATCTTATAAATGTTGTGACTTCTAACTACTAACTTCTTATCTCTTCTTTTCATCCCACATCAATTTGGTTTTAGAACTTTGTTTTACAATGGCTACGCATAGCAAAAGGGAAGAAATAGTTCTGAAAATTATCAGCAATTTGAAACTCAACAACCTTCAATCAAAATGCGCTCTAAGAGCTAGTCCAGAAAACAACATTGAACAGCAAGATACACTTGATGTTGAGGGTGAAGAAAATGACATCCAAGAGGAAGAGGCTGAAATTAATCAATAGCAAGTGGGATTAAGGAATCAACGCCCAACGAGAGGTCCAAGACAAAGAAACCAACAAGTAGCCAAAATTTTACAATTTTTGTGACTTCTAGCTACTAATTTGGATCTCTTTTATTCATCCTACATCAATATATTGCTGGACACCTTATGGTCAATATATTCATCCTAGTTTCTTACCTTATGGGATTAAGGAATCACTCTTAAGGTAAGAAACTAGGAATCACTTCTAAGTCTCATAATCACTCTTAGAAGAAAGAGTAACACCTTCTAATTGAAAACTCAAAGTTCGTAGAGAAAATTCATGCTTCCTTCATTGAAAGATTGATTATATATATTGAAAAGTTCTAGATACACAATCCTAGTGAAATATGAAAACCTATTAAACTTCCAAAACAAGAATAGAATCATATTAATTAAGAATACTTATTATATCACTAATAAGGATAATAAATTGAACAAAGAGGACAAAGTAATTCTTTCCTAATCTTTCTGACCTTTAGTAAATAGTATACCATCTTAAGCCTCTCCTATTAGCACTTCTTTTAATGCGTTAATGGTGTGATTCCAAAACTATATCACTTAGTGGTAGGTGCTAAATAGGTATAAGCAGAAAGATTTTTCCAATCAATTTTACAGTGTTCAAGCAAAGAACGATAATTCTACAATTGTTTATATCCCATATGTGTGTACGAGAGAGAGATCACGAGCGTGGATAAGGTTAAAAGCGCAATAAATGGGGAAAAAAAACCTGTGCAGCTGTTGGTGCAACCGGCCTTGGATAAAAGAAGTTCCCCCTGCCTTCTTCACCACCAAGTGACTGTAACTCTGAATCTGCCTTGTTTGTGTTTGCCATCCAGTCAGCTGAGAGAGTCCGCATATCAGAAAGAATCCTGAAAGTTAGCAATTTTTACTTTAACGCATAAGTAATTTGAGACATTCAGAGTAATTCGTTTGGAACAAGCACTTTCTTAATTGTATTGACTAACCACATCACCTTAGAATTCAAACAGAAAAGAGCAAGCACTAGTTGTTCATGGCTTTAGCTCTTAAACTTCCTGTTTTTAGGTAGGCTTGGCAAAAAAGCCAAAGCCCAAGCCAGGCCCAGCCTAAAATCAACAAGAAAAGCCTGATTTGATTGAGCTTTGGGTTAGGTTAGGTCCAAATTTGAGCTTCAAACTTGGGGGACCCCGACCCATCCTGACTGAACTCAACTGAAATTTGGCCCAAAAAGCTTGAGCTTGATCAAGCTTTGTTTCAGACAGGCCCATTGCCAACCCTATCAATTTTAGAATATTTTATGCCCGTCCTTGTTAGTATGGCAGATTTAGCTTCTAAAATTATGCAGTTAAAACTGATAAAAGACAAAGGAAAGCTTATAAAAGGTTTGTCAATGCATGCAGAAGATGCTGGTTTGGATACTGAGAAGACACTGGAATTCTAGGATTGTGTGATTTGGACATAACACCATAGGATCTCAAGTCAAGCAAGGTAAACTTATAACTATCCAAGGATATAACAAATTAAGGATTCACGGGGTCCAATGGGCCAAATCAGGCTACACAACCAGCGATTGCCTTACCCTTCCTCGTTGAACCAAGTCAAGAAAGATATTTTAGTTTAGTTGTTGCAGAAAAGAAATTTCCACTGATGTTCAAAATAAACCAATCCTTAATTACAAGGATAACAACATTATAGCCCCTCCAAATTATTAAAGAATAACCATAATGCTTTAATCATAGACATAATTAACAAATGTCATAGGTTTTTATTATTCCAATATGAAAATATTTTTTGTGCAAGAGTCTGACTAAAGATCCAATAGCTTAAACTTAAAGTTTACCTTGAAAGGTCCTCCTTCTTCCTAAAGTTAGTTCCTAGAAGAATACTTGTAATGCCTTAATCATAGACATAATTGGTAACAGATATCATCACTTCTTTTATTCCAATATGAAAATATTTTTGTGCAACGGAAATAGTGGAGTCTGACTAAAGATCTAACCTTTCAAACTTAAAGTTTACCTTGAAAGGTCCTTCTTCTTCCTAAAGGTAGTCCTCAGCATAGTGGCTAAAGTGTTTTGCACAAAATCTTGGACCTCAGCATGAATTGTTTCCCACAAGGCATCAGCTACCAATGTGTCACAACGATGCATCATTGATCCAACACTCTTTATGTAGCCAACAAGTTCAACCAGTGCTTTCCTTTCTTCAGAGCTATAATTATATCGCACCACCTACAAGAGAATTTGGTTAAATATCCAGTCATGCAAGTAACATCACAGCTGTAGTGTATGCTTATGCTAACAAAAGGCAATTTATTATGCAATCTATTCAGGCAGCTTTACATATGAACATTTTAGTTTGTCCTTCAAAGAAAAGCAAAATCCAACCTTGGAAAGGTTTTGGGTTTTAATGTGTAGACAACAGAACCAATAAAATACGAATACATAGGATAAAACCTTTTCATAATCCGATAAAGATGATGTTCCATTTGATTCTAAAGGTGCTCCATCTTTGCAAGGTCGTGAAAATTTCCAGGCACATTGTTCCCAAATGCGTGCAGTCCATTTGCTTAAAAGTTGAAAACCTTCAACAACCATGTCATAGATGCTTCCCTTGATTTCCTTACACCAGTCTATATCTATGCCATCCAGTGACTTAAGCAATAACATCTGTTTAAATGAGTTCAAAAGGCAATAAAATAAATAAGCCAATAAAATATGGTAAGAAATCTTGTAAAGAAATTGGTGCAGCACCTGATTCAAGGATGAAGCAAACCGAAGTGCAAAATCATCATGCTCAGCACGGATAGCTCCTATGTGATTGATGATCAGATAATGTCTCTGATAAGTATGATATGTTAAGGCTTCAATAACAACAAAATGGACAAAAGTTAGGCATTAATATCTACAGACTTTCATAAATAACCCAAAGAAGAGAACCCCTTTCATTCTCATTATTATTCATTGTTAGATAATTCCTAGTTAATTATCTTGATGTAATCATTAAGCTAGAAGAAGAGTGAAGATTCAAAAACTTTTTCTCCATGAACAGCTGCTTATAGTGTGCATATCTATCAAAACCATTCATACAGAAAACCTCACATTCAAATCATCAGGAAAAGGATTTAAGTGCATGGAAGGTGAATATTAAAAAGCTTTACCAAAAATGTTGGAGATTATCTACCATGAAATGTTGGAGATTATCTACCATGAAATGTTGGAGATTATCTAACATTTCATGGTAGGCAACCAAAAGCTGCAAAAAGTCCCATAGTGGTAATAACAAACAAAGACTCAATACAGCATTCAGAATGTGTCCAGTAAATGTGCAAACAGTGCCATTATATCAATGGGAACCACTTGGAATGACTGATCAAACAATATAGGTCACATTTATACAACAGTAACATTGCATACCTAGACCCTACATTGAAACAAGATAAGAAAGATCAGGGAAAAATAATTGCAATAAGTGAGTCAGGCATGGAACTTAGGAAATTTTGTGCGCACTGTACAAAAGGAAGCAAAAAGAAGATGATTGTTCCAATGGATATTGCCAACGACAATTATAAAAAGAACGAGATATAAGCAATCCAACCAGATAAAAGTACTTTTTTCATTTGTGAAGGATCTAGTAAAAGTTTCAAGGATAAAAAGGATGCACTCTTCTGTGTCATTTATGAAATACATAAAGAAAAGGAAGATTAATATAAGGATATTCTTGTGCTTCCTTGGGTGGGAGTTCATGAGGTGATGGCAAGGTGAGAAGACGATTTTGTGAAGAGAACTTTTGAAAGTAAACAGACAATTCCTTCATAATTGCAGCAGGGGAAAGATGAAGATCTGGAAATGCAGGAATCACAGGATCATTCTGCCACCAAAGGATATAGCAATTTTAGAGCCAACTTTTGAAAACTATAAAAGACAAGAATACAAAAATCTCCAAACCTTAAAAATATTGATTAATCTGTTGATTTTGACCCTCTTGTACAATGATTCACTGTCCTTTTCTGATGATGTTGCTAAGACAACAAGAACAGGTAAAACTCGCAAAAGAATGTGCCTTTCTGGAAATAGAAGTGCAAAATCCAGCTCCAAAGATTCAACAGTAAAAACTATGAGAACCTGAAGAATGTCTTCTACACTGTTTTGAGTCAAGGACCTCCAATGGAAATGAAAATAAAGAAACATCAACTGAAGCTTCCATTAAAAAAGCAAAAGGCATTATGTCAACACAAATAATGCAGCACACCTCTGGACAACTTAGTTAAGCCTACTCTTCTGTTAGCTGCTGCTTAGATTTCGATATGACCATCCCAAATACTGCCCTCATATTTTACTCTCAGAAGTGCATTCATCTGTTTTTATTCATTTCTCATGTTTACGAAATGCACTTTACTGTTTAGATTTCAGCTGCAAACTTCCATCAGACATGTTATATTCTAATTTCCCAAAGGTGGATTGCTTTTTCAAGTGAGAAGACAGCATCATCTGAAACTTTTGTATGCAAGGCAATATTTGATACCCAGAAAAAAAAGCACACTAATTTTTCTACATGAATGTAAATGATCTAATATAAAAGTCAGGATACTTGTTCACACGAAACATCTCAACATGTAAGTTCAATAAGATCGCCCACCTTGTGCTTAAGAAGATCTGCAGAACAATTTAGTTACAGAAGAGCATATGTCAAATAAAAATAATGTCCGACACAAAATGACACTTAAGCAAACAGAAAGAAAATTGATGTGGAGAAAAGATAAAGTTGAAAAATACATTAGTCACGATACTAAAATGCTATTCATTAAAGAAAAAAAGACCACAACACAAACCTGCAAATCATCCAACTCTTCTCTCATTGAATCAATATCTTGCCAATGAACACTGACCTGTGTGAACGTTCTAACAAATGGGTAGAAGTATAAGAGAATCAAATTAACAGCTTAAAGAAATTGAGCAGATAACAATCGAAAGATTTGAAAAGTTAATGACAAGGTTCTAGAAGCGTGGAGGAGTCAATAGTATTAGTACTTTGAAAAAAAGAATATAGAACTTGACACAAAGGAAAGAAGCTACATATACAACATCAAATGGGCAAAATGAGCATGGTAAAAAGCTGATAGTTCCAACATGCATGTTAGAAATTTTCAAGAATTTGTTAAAATTATTCTTTGATTTACCATAATCAAAATTACTAGAATAATTCTTAATAATGATGACATTATTCTACATAACAAGAGATACTATCACCAAATATATAGATTATACTCTCCGAAGTAGGGACCTCATGTACTATGTAATGAGATAGATGATGTTTATGGACTTTGCGTCAATAGCTATATTAGGAAATTGAAAGTTAAAATACCTCTTATACCAAGAGAAGTCATTAGGTATGCTAGCTTTAGCATTTTTAAGATGATCAAGTTGTACCAGAACATCAAGCAACTTCAACATTGACCTGGAACAAAGATTAAAGTAAGGAAACAAGTATCAATTACTAATCTTAAGATCTCTTACAAATGACATTCTTTACACATTAGTGAGATCAATTTCAAAACTTAAATATATAAAAAAAGAGTAGAAAAACATTATGATTGGCTTAAGGGAATGAAATGGGAAAGGACAAAAGCTAGCACAAACCAGAGATGAGTAATAGTAGGGCCATTAATGCGTCTCTCAGGCCTAGAAAATCGTTGCATATCAGCTGCCAACTGCAATAACAATGGTTATGAGTATATAAAAAATTGTGCAGCTATAAGTGAGACTTAGAAATATTAAAGAAAGAAGATTTACTTTTGAAGAAGCTGATGATTGCCATCGCTGAATTTCACGCAAACGACTCATCTCCAAGTCCAAAACTTGATATGTTTCCAAGTACAAGTCAGCTTGACTGTGCTTCATAGAATCAGGAAGCTGCCACATAACAAAAAGTATAAGATATCCGTATGCCCAAAACAGAGGCTTCATAGAATCAGGAAGCTGCCACATAACGAAAAGTATAAGATATGCGTATGCCCCATCAAAACAGACTGGACACCATGAAAATACAGATTTTTATCCTGTATTTTATTCGATAGGGCTTCGCTCATCCATGAATTGAGTTTACTAATCTAATGCTGCTGAAGCTTAACTGGCGCTTCACGCATACACAAAATGGGATAATTTCAAGAAATTTGATCAACCCAAAAGCATAAGTTATGGCTAAGGTTTATCTTACTAACTCCTAGACGCCCTCTCACAGAAAACCGTTGGGCTGGTAGAAAAAGCATTGCTGATATTCAATTTGAGACAAGCTGAGTAATATAATGTCATAAAGCCTTTACTACCATGTCAAGGAACTAGTTTGACCCGATAGCTGAAGCTAAGAGTAAGACCCAAGACTTTATTATTGCACTCTAACACACAGCATTTGAGCTTCCATTTTCCTTTACCAAAAGTTCCATTACTAATTATTTAACACATTAAATCATCCTGGGAAATTTGGTTTAAATGCTGTATGTACAGGACTGTCCATATAAGATCTATTCTTGGACGGAACTTGAGAGTTAAATGCTTGTATATAGGAGCACAGTTGTGTAAGTAAGAGTGCATCAAATCCAACACACATAAAAGAATGTGAACCTTGAAGGTCAGAGCAACATATCATCATAGCAATCTTTATTAGCCCTAATTTAAACTCAATGCTTGCACTTTATTCATTCTGCTTGTCCACATTTCAAGGTAAATGAAGATAGATTAGCAAAGCTTAAATATAAAAGCGAGTATTTTCCAGGCTGATACTCCACTTGTACTCAAGATATGTCTTCATAACTTTTCTTGAGTTTAACATGACCAATTTCTCAACTACAAATTGCTAGTGTGATAAGCCAATATTGATTCTCCATCAAACTTCTATATGTTGATCTTTTGTAATCATTTGTTGGGAAAATCGGGTATTTTTCCCTCTAAGGTAAACAACTATTGAAGTGAACCGATTCGGTAATACCCAGGAAAGACCGCCAAATGGACTCCTAAGACAGTATTACCATTCCACGTAAGATCCCAGGGAAGGGCGGAGGGATTACAAACGATCCCACTTAAAATTCGACCTTTTAGACAGAAATTACGTGCACGGTGTATTTATCACAACCTAACCCGTGTACACACACGAACAATAAATACACCCAAATAAATTAAACACAACACTATAAATATACCCGAAAAATAATATTGAATACTATAAATGCGGAATAAATAAAAGAGATAAGGAAAGAACACACCCGAAA
>JANSVB020000059.1:2097496-2107632 GCA_025504935.2 Erythroxylum haughtii
TTCCGATAGTGATAAGCGGTATGCAGAAACGTCGGTATATTCTACATAATAAGTCAATTCCATTTATCAAATGGGACACTATCTGAAATGTTTATAAGTTTGAGTGCAGGTACATGTGCATGTGTTGAACGAATAGAGTAGAAGAGGGTAAAATTAGTAAATATTATCAGTCAATTTGACTCCCTCCTTTAACCTTTCGTTCATTATGCCACCCCAGTGCAAAATATAAACTTCAAATGGAATACAAGTCTTCCAAGTGGATTTCCGAGGAAAATAGAAACGCAGGTTCCAGAAAATATGATGAAAACCTTTCAAGTTTATAAGGAAATGAAAAATAAGGTACATAAGAATTCAGATGATGTAGAACAAGGAAAGGAAATGAAAGTCAACTTCTTTGAGTTTAGATTAGCAGCCCGAAAATACTGTTCAGACCTGTTTATGTTAAAAGGAAAAAGAAGAATATAACAATCACAAAGCATACCAACTGGACTGTTGGTTGCCCCTCTATCAGTCGACACCAGAAAGGCCGGTCCTTGCACCTCTGGTTGCTCATCCTTTCACAAAAAGAAGAACATTATCAAGAAGAAAAGGAGATCATTTTTCAAAACAGCCCCAGAAAATAAATGTCAAACTAGGAAACATCCAGTAGAGTATTCAGCACAAGAAAAAAAAGAAAGAAATCTGAAGTGGGATAAGATTCAGACTCCTGAAGATGATAGTGAACAGCGACATCGTTCCAAAATCTAATGAAATAAATCACCAAAACGGTCTCAATTGAACCCAAACTGAGCGAACTTTCCTAAGTTATTTCAGTAGAAAAGGAAACAGAGAAAGGGCACCTCGAGAGAGAAAGTGGAGAGAGCTGCAATGGCTTCTTCCACGGGAACTGCCATGGAGGCCTTTGTCTTCAATGTTCACGGAGGAGCTGTCTGTTTGTCAGAATCTTAGTGTTGGAGTGAAGGCATTTGTCTGCTAATCAGAGAAATTGATCTTCTTTTAAAAATATATATAAATGGCTTTAGGTGGGTCGGACTCGGACTCAGACTCGGATTCTTTTGTATGCAACCCGTATTATTCGGATCTCCGATCTATGAAACTGGGCATGTTTAATTCCATTGTGTTACATTTTTGCCGCAATGCCAATGATAGATCCTATAAACTCAATTTTAATTTTATTTTAATATATTAAAAATTTTCTATATAAGTCGAATTTGCACAAATTCACAAACTTTAGGATTTCGGTTCATTAGAAATCTGTAAATATTTAACTTAATTTATATACTATTTAAAAGAGTCTCTCTATTAATTAAGAATAAAGTTAGGATTTCGGTTGGTTGAAAATCTTTAAATATTTAAGTTATTTTATGTACCATTTGAAACAATCTTTATATAAATTAAGAATAAAGTTATGTACTATTAAACTTTCTTAAATTTACGCCTCAGTGAAATTTCTACTATGTGTTATCATCATTTACCAAAAACAGATAAATATAAATATCAAGATTTTTTATTGTATCAAATGTTTCTAAGAATTTTGTTTAAATATTAAAATAAAATTTTTCATGTAAACACACAAAAAAATAAAATTGTAATCAATTAAAAGATCCACAAAAATGAATTGAAGATTATTTAACTTTTTTTTCTTAGTCATTTACGATTGTAGATCAATGTAACTCGTACAAAACGACGTAATTTTTGCAAAATGAAAAATTAAAGCTTATATTTGATTTGCCTTAGAATTCACACAACAGTAACATGGCATGACCATGACATTTTTTCAGAACGATCCCATTCGATATCAATTTAGTAAAGGAAATTGAAGAGGGGTGGTTAGGGTTTGGTAGGGCTTGCACACTTGTGGATCCTACAGATAACAACCAGGTACTGTTATATAATAATAATAATAATACCACGCCTACTCAATTTCTCAACCTTTATTATGTTTACTTCAAAGCCAAGTCTAGCCTCACTATCATGCAAAAACATGGTTCCCATTCAAACATTGGTCTTAACACTATAGGAGCTTTTTTTTTTGTATAAATAATTTGTTTCATTGTTATTATTAGTTTAATTACCCTTTTATCATTAATAATATATATATATACATATATATGAAAGACAAATTAATTTATTAGCCTATTCGAATGAAATTAAATTAATTTATTTTTATTTCATCATATAAAATTTTCATAAAAGAAGGTAAGGGCAAAGAAGAGATATCAACAAGGGAAAGGAAAGTAGGCATGCCACTGTTACAGGAAGTCATACCAAAGCAAGAACTAAACAGCTTTTGTAGGGCAAGTATTGAAAGTTTGTTGCCCGTAAGGATAAGCTTAAACAAAAACAAAAAGATAGAGAGACAAAAGTGACCCTCAAACAAAGTAGCAACAAGGAGAGAAATACAGCAAGAATGTATAGCAAGGATAAAGAAGAGTAAATGAGAGCTGAGAGGGGAACAGACGCGTGGAAGGAGTGAGGAATGTAAGAAGTATAACAAAGGAGCCGGAGAATGAAGAATGAGGAAGGTGGTGAGGTGCATATTTGGATGAATTTTTGGGAGCTTAGCAAGTATCTTTGTCCACTTTTAAATAAATGTTTGTTCGTAAAATAAACTACTTCTTTAATAAATATGACATTTTTTACAGTTAAATTATAACTTTTTAATAAGTTCAAATTTGGAACTTCTCAAAAAATATTTTTTTAGATAAATTTTTTAAAATAATTAATGAGTTTATTTTTTAATCCCTTTTATTTTTATGTTTTACACATAATTTTCACAACACTCACAAATCTCATCTTCACATTTATTTTGAATTTATATAATATTATTTGACTTTTTCTATATATTTTAATATTTATTTTTATATTAATTTTATTTATATTATAATCTATATAAAAAATTTATTTATATATATTTTCATTTATGATTCATACGGTTTAAAATTATATAACAATTAATATATTGTATTTTGCATATTATTTAATATATTTTAATTAATATTTATATGCATAAATAATTTTTGTTATAAATTAAAAATATTTAAAATTAAAAATATTTTTTATTTTTATATTGTCAAATAATCTATTGTATAAAGTTTTTTTAAAAAAATTTTTTTTAAATTGCAACTAAACAGACAACTGATTTTTTTAAAATATCTCTTTTTTAAAAAATAGACAAAAAAAAAATCACCTAACATAAAACTCAATTAATATAAATCTAACCAAACAATGCTAAAGATGGTAACCTAAAGTTGACGAATAAAGACATGTCAGTTATTGAAGGGAAACAGTGGCAAAAAGGTGGAGCTTCTCTTCTAGCCACTGCTCTTCATCTGTAGATGCAGTTTGTAGTACTTTATAAAACATTTCTTTACGCTTTAATAATAAGAGCCAACAGGTTGTCTAATAGATTTTTCAAAATAAATATTAAAAATTAAAAAAAGTTATTATATTGCTAAAAATCATAAATTTACACTTTGTTAAATTAAAATGAGTTGGATATAAATTAAACATTGAGAACTCCTAAAATTAATAACCCTAATAGTACTTGCCTCAACTAAAACTAATAAATTCATTTGATTTCTCAAATATAGTCAAAATCATAATTAAGAGTGATGGTTTTAGCTCAGTTACTTTAAAGTAACTTAAATAAATAATATAAATTTTAAATTTAAGCAAAATAATATCTTATTTAATGAATTAAGAATTCAATTGATTTCAATAATATTATTTTTATTAAACAATTAAAAATATCATTTTAATTTTAAATACACTAAATTTGGAGAAAAGTATGAATTTGTTGTCATCCTTAATCATTCACTCCTTGTAATACAAAAAATGCTCCTCACAAGGGAATCAGACTTATGCCACCGAAGCTAACTCTAAATCATTCGGATCAGTGGCACAAATCTCGAACTCAAAGGTTATGAATCGCTAGGGAAAGTAATATGGGCGTGACCCTGCTAAAAATACCAGTAAAATTAAGCGATTATTTTATAATTTTATTTAAAACAATGCAATTATCCGATACTAACTCCAGTTCTACAAATATTGTTCCAATTTTTTGGACACTGGTACAATGATTTCATCGTCATCGTCGTCGTGGGAGCAGTAAGGCTAATCCAGAAAGACCCGTTATTAACTTGATCATTAGAATTACCTGGACAGCGTATCCCTTAGCTTGTAGAACAAAGGAGAAAATACAGAGCTGCAAATACGAGCGGCAAAACAAAATTGCTCATGCTTACATCATTTGTTTACTGTTTTCCGTTTTCCCAGTTCATTACACGTCGCATCCGCGTCCTAGTTTTCGTGTACATTTTCCTGATGCTCAAGTGCAAACACAATCCCAGATTTTGATGCCTTAAGGCGCAAGCGCAACCACATGACGAGTGTGGCGTAACGATCTGGGCACTGCCTAGAGTGAGCTTTGATGAAATAAACATGTCGGTGAAAATGCGAACCACTTGCACCTATACAAAAAGACTTCACAGTTTGTAACTTACAATTTGAGCGCACAGAAGCAATTCATGAACTTGTAGTTGCAGCTACGATGATGTCTCATCAACAGTGCTGTCGGACTCTTGTCTAGCAGAAATCACCCGGTCCAGGGTTTGGTCTGGGACTGTTATTCCAGTAGTCTCAAGGTCTGCCACTATTGCAATTGCAGCATCTAATTCCCCAAGGTCGAGACACAAAGAGATTACTTCATCATACAGAGGACTGCAGTGAAAGACACTGATTAGTTTACATAAACGAATACTTCGAAACAGCACTAGTTTATAGCACACTCATGTTTCAGTTTACAACAAGCTTCTACAATTACAATATTAGGTGGGAGCTCATTCGACGGCCTTTTTCATTTTAGCATATAAGCTACAGAACCTTACCTCCCATATTTATAGCCTAGGCTATGTGTGGTCTGCAATATCTTCAAAAAGGTTGAAGGCATAGGGGCCCTTATAGCAGCACGCAGTATCATGGCACAATCACCGATTGTAGGTGTTCCCCCCAAATCTATGACCTGAAACACAATTTAGAGTATCCTTGAGCCTGTATGTGACAACAGAAACCATAACCCCAACATACAATATTAGATTCACCAAGTGTGAAAAGGTCCATACAAACCACAAGTTAGTACACAACGGGAAAGCATTATCGAGTTCACAAGTCTGAAAACAAACAAGAAAGGTATAACAACTTGCCTTCAGCAATACTTTAATTGCCAAATCAACTTCCCATTCTTGTGACCATCTCTGTGGACGCCTGTTCTTTAGTTCTTTCTCCCATGTCCAACCCCAAACATCAGCTATCGTATACATATCATCTACATCAAAAACTTTCCTTTCTCTCAGCTCCTTAAATGCCTCAATTAAATCTTCAGGAAACCAGTCATCGTCGTCATCATCCTAAATATCCATACACATAATGTCGATGTCATTATTATCACCATTAAGTGAACAAGATTGCCCAATAATTATTTGTTTAAAGGTGTAACTAAACCAAGCATTGTATGCGGCATTCACAAATTTTCTTGTTAAGAAAAAGATTACTAGGATATAAAATGCTTTAGACTTCTATTGATAAGAAAGCCTAGAGTAGAACGTTGAGGTAAAGAATATGAGGATATATCATAACAAAGTTAGATGACTCAGAACTAGGAATCAGTTGACGAAAATGATATCAGATAAATTCCCATACCTCCACTGATACTCGGGCAGCTCTCCTTCTTGATCTTTTGGATCTCCTAGCTGTTTGATCAGAATCTTTCAACAATTGAACTCCAATCATTTGAAGAGGTTTCTTAGCCTCCACTTCTTTGGCCTTAACTACTTCTCCATCTGGGCTCTCAGTTGGTTCTGGTTCCACTTCTTCCTCTTCATCAGCTTCCTCATCTTCAACCTCTTTCCCAGTATCATCTTCATCATCAACATCATCCACCACATCCACAACTTCTAATTTACCTGCATCCATGGACTTGACACGGTCACCATTCAAGCCCTCCCCAAGAAAGCGGCGCTTCCAAAACTCTGTATTTCCTTCTTGCAACTTTATCCTTGAAATTAGTTCATCCAATTCTTCATCAACCTACGAAACAGACAGCATGTAGTTTGGGACATCATAAAGTGAATCGGTACAAGAACTCCAGGTACAAGTATTTCAGAACATAAATATGTCTTGCTGTTCATGTAAGGCTGTACATGCGCATGCACACGCGTATTTGAAAGAGAAATAATTATCTAAAGTAAAAGGAAAGCGAGAGTGAGAGAGAGATAGAAAGACCTCTTCTTCCTCCTCCTCCACAGGAGGAACCCATAGGGGTCGACCACGAGAACGGTTGATTCTCCTAGCTTTCTGTACACGTTGGTAAAGAATATTTCTAGTACCATCAGTAGGTAAATCTTGAGCTTCCAGTTCTTCCCTCAATTCAGAAACTGTCATTTTACTAGCTGCCTTAGGTTTTAGAACATTCTGATCAGGACCCTTGATAATTTTTTTCAATCTTTCCTCTATGCTCAAATAATCAGACTCAGATACATCTCCCAAAACCGAAATGCCTTCATTTTGTAAGATCCTCAGAACTTTTCTATGATATTTCTTCCATTCTTCGAGACATCTTTGCTTGAAAGAGGTCTCTATGGGATTCGAGTATATGAATCCAGCAGCATCAGGATCTAAAGGGGTTTTTCCCCTTCGAGGTACCCACCGCTTGCGCTCACCGGTAAGCCCACCCTCTGCAACGTACCTGATTTATGTTACGGAGATAGATGGCTGAGATAAAATTTAAAATTCTGCAGTGCAGAATTTTCTAACAAATTATCAGAAAGACAAGAGCTTTAAACTTTTATAATGTGCTGAAAACAAGAAGCAAATTTTCAAGACTTGCAGTGCCAGATCCTGTTCAAAGTATGCTACTGTCAAATAGTAAAGAAATTAATAACGAAAATAAAGCAACTGTTTTTTATAAATCAATACCAAGGCATACCTAGCAATGTAATCAATTTCATATCCAAGTTCAGCTTCCTCCTGTAAAGGTTCAATCCATGAGCTAACTAATGTTCGATACTTTCTGCTCAATATCATTGCTCGAGGTGGAATTGGTTGGCCATCTTTGGCCATAGCTTCTAAAGCATCCAGCAGCTCAACAATCCTTCCTGATTCAAGCATAATTTGCAGCTCGTAAACATTGTCTTATAGAAGAGAAATCCAAATATCAGCAACTTACTAACAGTAAAATTCATAATGTGTTGTGAGAATGAACAGAAGCATTCCACAATGATTATTGGGAGGGACAAGAAATAGAAGTGAAGATAGCAGACGGAAACACTTATAAAACTAGCTGAAGTTTAAGTAACAAGTGCACCCAGAATTCTGGAGTTCAGAAATGAAAAGAACTTTAAATGATCTTCCAGTAAAAGTCCATAGCAAAACTTTGGAATTAACAAAAGCAAATCCCTCTTAATATCCATTTGCTTTAGCTGGGAACTCATGAGTCCAGAAGAACCTTTTGATAGAAATTTAATATAACATCGGGAAACTTGTCTTCAGTAGGCATAACCAATGAGTGGAAAATTAACAGAGCATGAGTATATCCTGAAAGAAACAGGATAACAACACATTTGTCGTGCAGATATTCATCGAAAACAAATAAACACAAAAAGCAAACGTGCAGGGATTCAGGAACTAGATTTCAGACCAGTAAACCAAATTTTCTTCTTTGTTTGTAACGTAAAGTGGCGGATTAACATAGATATCTCTATTATAAGCCACTTGAATAGTTTCATACACACTGCATAAACTGAAAGGAAAATCATTGAATCTTAACATAGTTGTGCAACCTTTTCTCTTTGGTATCAAATAAGGGCATACTCAAGTATGAAATCAGATTAAACAGAAAACAAATAAAGCATTCAAGGATATGTTAAAAAACAGAACAAATAAGATTAAAGAAGACAAGTAGAAGATCATTGGACTTCCATCCACAACAATTTGATACCTTTCAACCTTGAAGTAGATTAGTGGTTCATTGCATAAGATGACACTACTACACCATCTTAAGATGAATCAAAGCTTGTGCTACACTTATATTCAAACATATACATACATTCATACCTTCTCTACATAAAGCCCGTAGATATAATGAAAGCGGATCACCATAGTTCCCTTCACAATGTAAAAGTTTAGTTCCCCCATCAAAGTGCTTAAGTGCACGGAAATGCCTTATAGCTTCATTTATCACACGGTACTTAGTAAAGCATTCCACCAACAGCCTGAACAAGCACAAAATATGTTATGTAACACAACCAAGAAGAAAAGAAAGAAGGTGTAATATTATGAAAATACTACCTAAATTCATAGTTGTGTCAAACATAGTGAGCTTCAAGACTATATTAGATCAAAGAATTCAAAAAGCTGAAAGAAAGAATTGAAGTTCAAAAGGTAAATTGTGTCAACTATTTGATCTCTTATATTTCTCAAGATTTTCAAATAAATCTTATCTTTAGTAGGTTGCAAATTAGGGAAAATTGAAACACGACATAACTTTTTGGTCTTAGTTAATAGATCAAGTATATATTTCCTTTGAGACCAGAAAATGTTTTTCTTACTTCTTGTCACCTCTGCTCCCAAAAAATACTTTAAAACATCTAAATCTTTTGAATGAAACTGACTGTGACGAAAGGACTTCAAAGATGATAAGCCCATAATATCACTTCTAGTAATGACAGTATCATCTGCATCACAACAAATAAAATGATACCAGATGCTGAATGTTTATATAAAATCAAGTGGCGAATATACTCATCTCCATGCCAAAAATTTCCACTGGCTAACTAAACTTTTTAAACCAAGCACAGGGACTATGTTTTAGATCATACAGGGACTTTCAAAGATGACAAACTTTCCCATACTCGCACTGAGCAACAAACTCCCATGTTACACTTCTCCTGAAGGTCACCATGTACGAAGGCATTTTTGATGTCTAACTGATGTACAAGCTCATCATGAGTAGTTGTCATACAAATAAATAAATGAATAGAGGTCAATTTTGCAACAAAAGAGAGAGTATCAAAATAATTCACACCATAAGTTTGAACATACCCTTTTGACACAAGTCACGCTTTAGTCAAGCATGGATAAATAAGGGTTGATTTGACTACAAACAATTTTTGGGGGAGTGAAAGAATCAAGCGAGGTAACAAAAGAACAAGAAGACAAAGACAAATGATCATAAGAAGCAAAATAATTAATAGGATAAGTACACTAAGGTTTAACTTTACGAAGAATAATTGAGAGATCAGGGTCATCAAATATTGGATCATATATCAAATAAGGGACAGGTACCAGACTTGTATCAAGACGATCAATCATCTATAATAGACCACGTGAATTGGCAATTGTGGTCGCATATGAGTATCATGTGTAGGGTAACGTCAGTGGTCTGATATAAGATCTTATAAACTAACAAATCATCATCCTCCTTGTCAAAAATAGAAATATGAAAGAAAGGAATGTGTTCCAAAAAAGTAAAATCAGCTGACAAAAAACAATGTTAAGATTAGGATAGCAGCACTGATACCCCTTATGTAGACAATTAGCCCAAGAGAATATATTTTAAAGACTTGGGATCTAATTTAGTGACTTGAGCATGCACATCACAAATAAAACAAGTAATACCAAATAGTTATGGCCTAATAATGAACAACAGGTAGAAAAAAGAATATTATAAGTAATCTCACCACGAAGAACAATGAAAGTATGTGGTTGATCAAAAAAGGTGTGGAGACTGCATCAACCCAAAATTGTTTAAGAACATGGATTTGGAATAAGAGTGCCCTGTTGATTTTGAGATGTAAATTTTTTTCTTTCAGCTCCACAGTTTTGAAATGATCTGTCAACACATGAAGATTGTTGAAGAATAACATTCTGGATCATATGGGTTTGGAATGAAGACTACCCTTCTAGAAGAATGCTATTATAGAATCCCTTTCTTTTGCAAGCCCAAGCATCTTTTCGAATAACCCGATCCTAAAATACAAAAATAGAATAAGAAATTGCAAGAAAGTTCAATTCTTTTGTAATCCTTTTAATGGATAAGAGATTGGTAGACAATTTGGGTATATGTATCACAATTTTCA
>JANSVB020000059.1:2167074-2179176 GCA_025504935.2 Erythroxylum haughtii
GATTGAATTGTAATTCCTAGTCATTGCCAGTTGGAAGAAAAGCTTGATGCCAAATTGCAAAACACAACATACAGAATCTAGGAAAAAGAGAGCAAGAAAATAAATTATATATATGCTTTTTGTTCATGAGAATAGATTACAAATACATTATCACATTTTATCAATTTAGCCTTTTCAAAAGTAGTAGAACATAAACATAAATCTTGAGGAATCTTTTGCTTATATTTAATTATTATGTGATTGATTTTGTAAATAATTAATTAAAATAATTTAAATTATTATTAATTTTTTATTTTCAAAATCATTACTTACAACTAAGTAAGTAAAAATTAGCAATTGTATATTCATTCTTACGTTTTCATTTTAGGATATCTTAAATTTTAAAGATAAAAGTTTCAACATTATATTTTTTATCTTATAATTACACTTTTTAAGAATAAAAATTCTTTAAAATTTATCTATTCTTATTAACTAAGAAAAAAACAAAAATTGCATTTTTATCTCCACCTCTTATTACCAACCTAACATGACGTAAAGGATTTGTTAGAGAAAACCAGGCATGTAATTATATGAACTTTGAAGTTTGGAAGTAGGATGGTCTTTGTTCCGTACATTGCTCCAATAACAGCCTCAGTCAGGCTCTAAATTCTCAGTTAACTGTTCCTTGACATAGACAGAATATATTATTTTTATTTGTAAACACAAATTTAGTCAATATATTAAGTTTATAAAATAATATTTAAATTAAAATTTTCAAATAAATTAAAAATGATTTAAACCTTAAAAATAAGTAAGTTTTAATAGCAAGGTGTTTGTAGTCCAACGGTTAGGATAATTGCCTTCCAAGCAATAGACCCGGGTTCGACTCCCGGCAAACGCAGTTTTAAGGTTTAATTTTAGTTTTTCTGGGTATTGAACACTATGCGGCGTCGATTTGTATATTGTTGCCACTGAGCATATGAGAGGAAGCCCAACGTTAGGTTTTCCATATGTGCTAATATGAGTTTGCGGGCTCAGGAATCGTGCTTGACAAGGCCTAGTGCCTGAGAGTGCGGTGTCGGATTGACTTGGCCAGAATTTAGCATACAATTGGTACATTTTACCATGTGCTAGTGTTTGTTCTCGCTTCAGAATGTCAGTGCCATCAGCAACCTTTTGTTATGTGGAACTTCAGTTTTGCATTCTTTGTTGGATCATGTAATATTAACTGTTATTTTTCCCAGCTCCATACTGTTTCTAACAACTTCAAGGGCTATAATTTCACCTTTGTTCTGCAAGCTCAGGTAACCCGGCCAACCCGAGGATGATGACAACATTAACGGAATGTTTAGAAATCTTCGAATTGAATTCATTAACGAATTAAATTCGATTACATTAATGAGATTGAATTGAATTCAATTTACAGTGTTTGGAACAAACCCAATAATATTATAATTGAATTCGATTACATTGTTTGGAACATAATCAAAATGAATTCAATTATTTCATATGACACATTTACCTTTGATTAAAAAATAAAACTATTATAATTTGAAATTTTATTATAAATAATATCATTAAAAAAATTCATTATTAAAATAAAAAAAATTGATTGCAAATATCATTAGGCTAGATCGAACTTGTTAGATAATAGAAAACTATTATAATTTGAAATTTTTTATCTTAATAAATAACAATTCAATTATGTCTAAATTAAATTATGTATCTAATAATAACTATACACAAAATACCTTTTATTTAGACATTTTAATTATTTCATTAATTTTTATGTACATGAATATTCTTAATTAAATTGAAAAATAATCACATATAAAAAGGAAAAATTATCAAAAATATTTTCTTGAAAAATAATTATTAAAATGATCAAAATAAGTAATAAAATAAAAGTTTAATTTAACAATAAAATTATTTTAAAGTTTTTACACTATTGTATAAATAAACATAATATATAATAATTATCGTCTAGTGTAGGGTTGGAATAGTGGGCAATGTTGGGATTGTGAGTTAAAAAAGAAGAGAGTAGCTTTTAGGGTTCAATTCACGTGGTTTACAACGTGAATTGAATTTGTTAACAGAGTGGGTTTTAAACCCATGGGAGAATTCAATTCATGCCCTTTTTTGAATTCCAAACATATGAATTGAATTCAATCTTGAGATTGAATTGAATTCATCCTCTTCCAAACAGCCTGTAAATTCATAACATTGGACAACCATTAATGGATATTGAATCAGAATATAAAAAATTCTCACATTCTCCCACTTGGTCCATACGTTTAACTTGATATCAAACCTTAATCCGATCTAAATATAATATATGAATCATGATGATAAGTCCCCTTGTAGTTGAGTATTATTTTCCATGTATTACAATATACTATATTTTCTATCAACTGAACGTGATAATATTACTTAATAAATAAACCCTATGTTTATTTTAGGTCAAAAATAATCAATTTTATCAAAATTCAATAATATGCATCATAATATGAGAAAATATTATAAGAGTTTCGTGAAAACAACATTTTCCATACAATGAAAACTGTATAATGGAACCCAATCTCATTATAATAGCATGATCCTTGAAATTCATTGGTGGCATGCCTTTTGTTAAAGGATCAACTATCATCAATTCAATTCTAACATGTTTAATGACCATTTTCTTATCCTTAACACATTCCTTTATAGATAAAAACTTAATGTCGATGTGTTTATTCAGACTACCACTCTTATTGTTTTGAGCTAGAAAAATAACAGCGAAATTGTCATAATATATTCTTAACGGCCTAGAAATGGAATCTATGTGTCTAAGACCATATATGAAACTCTTTAACCATACATCATATGATGTAGCCTCAAAATAAGAAGCAAACTCAACCTCCACGATTGAAGTAGTAGTTAAAGACTATTTAACACTCCTCCAAGATATGACTCCATAGATAAACATGAAGATATAACCTGATGTTGATTTCTGTGAATCAACACACCTAGTAAAATTTGAACATGAGTACCCTATTATCTCCAAATTATCAGTTTGCCTATAAATAAGCATGTAATTTTTGGTCCTTTGGAAGTACCTCAATACTTTCTTTGCAGCTCTCCAGTGATCTAATCTTGGATCACTTTGATATCTGCCTAACATTCCCACAGCAAATGCATTATCAGGTCTTATATAAACCTGAGCATATATTAGGCTTCTGACTGTAGAAGCATATAGAATGTTTTTCATTTTCTCCATTTCAAAATCATTTTTCAGGCATTGGTCCAAATTGAATCTATCACTTTTTATAATAAGAGCTACAATTAGTGAACAATCTTTCACCCAAAATCTCACAAAAGATTTATTAATATAGGTTTCTTAAGACAAACCTAAAATATCACAAAATCTGTCTTGATGGATCTTAATGCCAATGACAGAAGACGCATCACTCATATCTTTCATTTCAAAATTCTTAGAGAGAAATTATTTCAGGTCTTGTAATAAACCCCTATCATTGATTGCAAATAATATGTCATCCACATATAATACAAGAAATAAAATTTACTCACTATCCTTCTGGTATATACATTGATCCATGATATTTTCTTCAAAATCAAATGATGAGATAATATCATAGAATTTCAAATACCACTGGCGGGATGCTTGTTTCAATCCATATATGGATCTTTTAAGCTTGTAAACCAAATGCTCACCATTATTGGATGAGATTCCTTTTGGTTGTTTCATACAAAGTCTTCCTCTAGGTCACCATTTAAGAAATACATTTTCACATCTATTTCAAGCAACTACATGTCATAATGCCAAAATTATACGAAGTTAATCTTTTCTAGACACATGTATTTGTGTATTCGATTCCTTCTTTTTGAGTGAATCTTTTAGCAACGAGTCTTGCCTTGTATCTCTTAATATTGCCTAATGAGTCTCTCTTTGTCTTAAATACCCATTTGCAGCCTATGGGTTTTGCTCCTTTAGGTAACTCAACAAGATCTTAAACATCGTTATTATTCATGGAATTCATTTATTCCTTCATGGAATTGTACCAAAATTTGATTCTTTGCAACTCATGGCTTGTGAAAAGGTTTTAGGATCATTTTTGACTCTTATATTATAGTCAGATTCTTGTAAATAAACAACATAATCACTAGTACTAGCTAATTTCCTTATTCTAGTAAATCTCCTTAATGTTGCACCTACATCATCCTGTAGAGTCTGTTGTTCAACTGGTTGCTGAATGCTTTCAAGTAAACCCTAAATAACTGGATCTACAAAATTATCAACAAATTGTGGAATTTTATGATTGTCATTTATGTTGACAGTAGACTGTTAAATTTCAACATTTGGTTTTACAACGTCTATTTGAACCTGAGGAGCATTGTGAATGACAATCACCTTACTGTTTTAGTTGGAAAGTTAAGTGTCAATATGATCATTATCAGAAAATATATCTCGAAATTGATCGCTCCCATTAATTTAGTCATTCTCAAGAAATTTTACATATCTTGATTCCACAGTTCTTGTATGATATGATGGAAAATAAAACCTATATCCTGATCCGTATATGACAGATAGTGGCTTCTCGTTCTTAATGTGATTTAGTTAGGAGAGGATCAGCTATGGTGGATGGAGATTCACTTTTGTTCCCTTTAGGTGACAAGGAGAATTTAATAAGATGTTAAGGGTTTGTTGTTTGTAAACTAGGCAAATATCTCGTATTAATAATCAAAAATAAAGGACCACTTTAATTTATGATGGCAATAGCCTTATATAGGCGTGCAATTAGCCCTTCAACAAAATCCTAACGAAAGAAGGAAAATAAAACCTATTCTAAGCTTATCCTATGTAAAGTAAAAAAAAATCATAAGCTAATTATAACACTTGACAATTAGTCTCCCATCAAGTCACGTAGTCTCTAAAATATTAATTGAAGTCCATCCAATCCCTTTGGGCTCTTTGATTCCATCTAAAACCATGCTTCTTATACTAAGCTCTAAGACTAGATCAGAAGTTGTATTTGATCCCGAATCAAGCTCCCCCTCTTCAAAAAAAGTTGACCTTAACTTTTGCATCTCGGAGTCATCCAAATATGGTGTCAAGTCCCCAACATTAAATGTAGAAGCAACACCCCCATATTCACTTGGTATATTAACTTTATAAGCACTATCTCCAAATTTCTCAAGAATGCAAAATGGACCATCTCTACTTTGTGACAACTTGTTCTTCCTTTTTGTGGAAAATGTTTCTTTCATAAGTTAGCCCAAACAAGATCTCTAGGCTCAAAGGTAGGTTAGTGAAGATTTTTATTTGCCTTCCTTTGATACAACTCATTTGCCCTAGTTATTTTGTTTTTGACCAACTTGTGCATGCATTGCATATCCTCAAGGCGTCTTTAGGTTCAAAGGAAACCATCTCCTTACGAGGTATAGCAGCTATAGGAACATATAGGTTGATGCCGTAGACCACCTCAAATGGAGATTTACCTAATGCATAGGTTGGTGATCTATTGTATGCAAATTCAGCATGTCCCAACTTCTTATCCTAATCCTTAGTTGACTTACTCACCAATGCCCTAAGCAAGGCGCCTAGGATGCGATTTACCACCTCTGTTTGGCCATTAGTTTATGGGTGATGAGCTATGCTAAAAAATAACTTTGTACCCAATAATTCCCACAAGGTTTTTCAAAAGCAGCTCAAAAATTTGACATCCCTATCCGAAACAATGGATTTGGGAATTCCATGCAATCGCAAAACTTCAATAAAGTACAAATTAGCAACATGTGAAGCGTCGTCTGTCTTGTGACATGGTATAAAATGAGCCATCTTAGAAAAACTATCCACAACAACTGATGGTATAAAATGCAATCTTCCACTCATCTCCCTCACGAATCCACAACTGATGATAGCCTTGTCGTAGGTTGATCTTTGAGAAGTAACTTAACCCATTTAACTCGTCTAACATATCATCTAGATGTGGCATGGGAAAATGATATTTGACTATAATATTATTTACAGCTCTACTGTCAACACACATTCTCCATATGTCATCCTTTTTAGGGACCAAAAGAGCAGGCACGACGTATGAGCTCAAACTCTCTCTCATGTCCCCTTTGCTGATGAGTTCTTCTACTTGCCGTTGTAACTCTTTTGACTCTTGAGGATTGCACTTATAAGTTGCCTTGTTTGGAGTGGGTGCTCTAGGAATAAGGTCTATTTGGTGCTCGATGCCTTGAATTGGTGGCAACCCCGGTGGCAATTCAGATGGGAATACATCGACGTACTCCTTCAATAACAATTTGAGTACACAAGGTCCTACACATAGCTATCATTT
This sequence comes from Erythroxylum haughtii, assembly GCA_025504935.2. NCBI lineage: Eukaryota > Viridiplantae > Streptophyta > Magnoliopsida > Malpighiales > Erythroxylaceae > Erythroxylum > Erythroxylum haughtii. The sequence goes on from JANSVB020000059.1 coordinate 2,173,398, forward strand.
GTACCCTTAACTACCAGCATGTATGCTTCTGAATTGATCACCCTTAATAATTAGAGTGGAGGTCTTAGTTTGCTATTTGATTAGCTTACATACCTTTGAGGGTGCCAAAGGTAGTAAGCTGACTTTTTTGCCCCCCTTCTCAACGGTATAAATATTTCTTTCTCCACCATGCTGAACTTTATGATCATGTTGCCAAGGTCTTCTGAGCAAGAGATGGCAAGCCTCCATGGGGAGGAAATTGCACCACATGTCATCTACGTAAGTTGACCTAATGGAGAAATTAACCAATACTCTTTTTGTTACCTTTAAGTTGTTGCCCGCGTTTAGCCATGAGATTCAATAAGTTCAAGGGTGTGGTTCTATTTTTAGTTGTAGCTTCTCCACAAGTTCAACTGAAGCTGGGTTGGTGTAACACCCACTTTCCACAATTAGATTGCATATTTTTCCCTCAATCTTAACTAGAGAGAGAAAATTTTGATGCCTTTGTGATTCCCTCTTGGACGTCACTTAAGAGTGAAGTATTCGTCTCATTACAAGCATGGGACCATCCATAATAGGTTCAGCCTAACACACCTTTGGGTCGGGCTTCCCTCTTCAGTTGCAAGCTCATACACCTCCTCTTTGGGTTCCTCCTCCCATACTTCCTCGTAATCTTGTATTTTTTACATGGAAAGAATTCGAGTATTAGTGCATTGAGCTTGGAAGTGACCGTACCCGTTGCCCTTAAAGCATCGGTTGACCTTCTCCCTTTTAGAGGACTCCCTTTATATTCCTTTTCCTTTGTCATTGTTCTTTTCAGGATACTTCTTTTCTATAACGGAGTTGTGAGCTATTGCCTCTTTGTATTTTTCAAATCCCCTCACAATGGTTTTTGACAAAGCTGGTCATTTAGAATGCTCTTCAACCTTCTTCACAACATGGCAAACATCCTTAAAAGTGTAATACTTTTGGATGCCTACTTGAACCTTAATTGAGGGCATTAGACTTGTAATAAATCGTGCAATGATCTGGTGTTCTTTTTCTTGAACATCACATTGCAACATGAGTTTATTGAATTTGTTAATGTATTCTTTGACTGTTAAACCCCGTTAGTGAAGGTTTTGCATTTCGATGTACAACTGCTGCTCATAATCATTAGGAAGAAATTTTTATTGTATCTTCTTTTTTAGCTTTTCCCAAGATTCGATCTTGGACTTATTTTCCCTAACACGTGGAGCCTTCAAGTGATCATACCATAAAATTGTGTGTTTTGTAAGCTTTAGGACAACAAGCTTAAACTTTTTCCTATCATCATATCCCTTGTAGTCGAATACCTCTTCGGTTTGCCTTAAGCAACCTAAGAAATCTTCTAGATTTATAGACCCGTCATATTTTGGCAAATCAAACTTAAGCCCACGATCATCATCAAAGTTATGCCCTTGACATCGAGGATGGTGTGGACCACCATGCTCCCATTCATCATCTTCACCATTCCCGAATGTAGGTTGTGTTATAAGTGGCGTTAGGGGTTGTCTCATGTGCTATCTTGGTGGTTGACGAGTCGGGTCTTGGAGGTATCTAAATAGTTGTTGCCCTTGTAGGCCTAATGGATGGCTAAACACATCCCCTTGGACATGGCCTTCTCTTTCCTTGCTCGACTCTTTTAGCTTGCTATGTAAGACTCCTTTTTAAAGTTCTATTACAGTGGCTGTCAAGTTTTGCATCATGGTGGCTAATTGATTAATTGAGGTTTGGAGTTGTTTCGGGCTGGGAGACATCTTTTCTTTGTTACCAACCATATTTTTGAATGAAAATACTTCTCTGATGGTAGCAATGGCGGATGGTGTCAAGATTTTACCAAGGTTCTGATACCAAACTTGATCCGTATATGACAGATATTGGCCTTCTGTTCCTAATCTGATTTAGTTAGGAGACGATCAGATATGGTGGATGGAGATTCACCTTTTTTCCCTTTAAGCGACAAGGAGAATTTAATAAGATGGCAAGGGTTTGTTGTTTGTAAACTAGGCAAATATATCGTATTGATAATCAAAAGTAAAGGACCTCTTTAATTTATGATGGCAATAGCCTTATATAGGCGTACAATCAACCCTTCAATGAAATCCTAAAGCAAGAAGGAAAATAAAACCTATTCTAAGCTTATCCTATGTAAAGTAAAAAAAAAATCATAAAGAAATCCTAACACTTGACAATTAGTTCCCATCAGGTCACGTAGTCTCTAAAATATTAATTAAAGTCCATCCAATCCCTTTGGGCTCTTTGATTCCGTCCAAAACCATGCTTCTTATACTCAGCTCTAAAACTAGATTAGATGTTGTATTTGATCCCGAATCATATCCTTTAGACCTTTCGGCATATCCAATGAAATACCCACTTATGGTCCTTAAGTCCAATTTCTTATCTTATGGATTATAAATTCTTATTTTAGATGGACATTTGTAAACGCATATATGTGCAAACTCAGTTTTCAACCTTTAAATAATCCAAAAGGTCTCTTTGGAACAACCTTTGTTGGTATCCAATTTAATATATACACTGCCATCTTAAAAGATTCAATCCACAAGGACTTAGGAAGTTTAGAGCTACTTAACATGTTCTGTACCATGCCCAATAATGTTCAGTTTTTACTTTTTGCCACACCATAATGATCCAGATATCCAAACATTATGTATTGGGATACTATCCCATTTTCTTGAAGATACCTCGCAAATAGATCAGATTCTTGTCCACCTTCAATATATCTACCATAATATTCCCCACATCTATTAGATCTCAAGACCTTAATTTGCTTATTGCATTATTTCTCTACTTCATTTTTGAATATTTTGAAAGCATATAATGCTTCATTCTTGTTATGAAGCAAGTAGAGATACATATATCGTGAGTAATCATCTATAAATAAGATAAAGTATTTTTGACCATACGAGTCCATATTTTCACTAAAAATATCCATATGTATCTATAATTTCTTTGAACTTCTCTTAGTAGCTTTCTTTGATTTGTTGATCTGCTTTCCCTTTATGTAATCCATACAAGTTTTAAAATCAGTAAAATCCAAAATACTACGTACTTCATCATTCACCAATCATTTAATCCTCTTTATGGAGATATGTCCTAATTTTCGATGCCATAATATAGAGAAAATTTCATTCAATTTTTCCAGTATGAACATATGTTGCATTCTAATAGATATTTTCTTGTAAATTAAAATGGAAAAGACCTTAAATAATGTACCATTCCCAACAAATTCATATTTATTATTTTAACTTAAAAAATTCTTCTAAAAATGAAAGGAATAACTAAATGGTATAAGCCTTAAACTTGAAATCGATTTTTTAGAGAAATTAGAAATAAAAAAGTTCTTTTCTAATTTTAAAATAAAACCAATATATAAAATTAAATTGCAATCCCCAACAACCTCCATACGTGGCAAATCCTATAACTCATTTGTACTATGAATTGTACAACCAAAATCAATTTACTACGTGTCTTGACAAACTTCAGTCATATTAGATTCAAAATAAAATAGTGAGATTAGATTACCTTTCTTTTCAAGTCATTCATTATGTTTGATACAATTATTCTTATGTGTCCCTTTTCTTACAAAAGAAGCACTTGCATTCCTTTTTAATGTCAGTTTGGGTAGGTATTTGGACCTTTCCCCTTTAGTTGGCTTGGTTTTTTTCTTTCCTTGAACAATCAGATATGCACTTTACAAAGTCTCTCCCTATTCCATCGACAATCTCCCTTCCTCTTGAACACACATGGTCATTGATTCATTTATTGACCACTTATCCTTATGTATATTATAAGAGATTTTAAAGGGTCTATATAGTGGTGGAAGGGTGTTCAAAATATAATATACAAGGAAAGAATCAGACATCTCAACCCTAAGTTCACCCATCTTCATAATGCGCTCGGGCACACCTCAAGTATCGGTGAGCCTTGTAGTAATCAGGGTGCTTGCAAGTGTTTTTTTTTGAAGTTTCAAATTGCTTATCAATAGCCTTCAGTAGGGCATGGACATTGTCATGTTGTTTTATAGAACCACGAATGCCAACAAAAATTTTAGTTTTTATGAACATCATACTTAGGCGATTAGATTGCTCCACACGTTCATAAAAAGCAATTTCAGTTGTAGTGCTGGCCTCAGTTACCTTAGGTAGTTCGTCCTTTTGGATAACATAAATTCTTTTCTTCTAAATTTTATAGATTTCACCCCTAAATTCGAGAATTTCACAACTTGTATATGAGAAACTAACAATTTGAATAGTTGCATAATTTAAACATACGTGCTACTTATCAATAAATTGAGGCTAACAAACTATATATGTGTGTTTCCAATGTCAAAGATATCTTAAAAGACATAAACCAAATGACATAAAAATTGATTGTGGACTAAATTTTTAATTCAAATTGATTTATGCTAAACTTTATCATAAAACTATCAAATTATATTTTAATTCCTAATATATGTGGGAACATTAGGAAAAATAATTTGATATTTCATCCTAATTAATTATTCAAATATAATAAAAATTCTTATGGGATAAAATTTATTATGCTAAAATAATTAACTAAAATTAAAAGTCTCAACATTTTATGTGATTAATTACATAATTATATAATTTTTATAATTAGGGTTACTATAGCCAAGCCCTAATAATTAATCACAAAAATATTTTATCCAAAATTCTATTCACAATGAAAAATATAAACATAATAATCATATGATAATCTGCTTCATGTTGAACATTTATACAAATATAATTTCAATGTATAATAAAATAGAATACAAGCTTCAGTTCAGCTGGCATAAAAACTGAACTGTTACCACAAAATAGGACATTAATATCCATTAAATTCATAATGTTAGACCACCATTAATGGGTATTACACTAGAATATGAAAAATTCTTACAATTATAACTTGAAATCTCCACTAATTATACAATAAAAACTCTGATTATTGGGTTTGCCAAAATTATGGCTAATGTTGTGCTTTATTATAAGAGTTGGTATAAGTTAATAAAACTATTTGGGTCTAATTTTGAGTCTTTATCTTAAACTTCTTATTGCAATGTTACAACAATTGACTCTAAAAAAGTGAAATCAAATAGTTTATGCTTTAAAGACTTAATCAAGTATTTTTTAACGTATTGTTATGCATTTTTTAAATTGATATTTAGAGAATATAATTAAAAATGTTTTTTTTTACCTCCATTAATGTTTCTTTGTTGACATAATTTCTTTTAACTCTATCTCTTAAAATGATGTTATATATTTGATTAGTATTATTACGACTTGAACAATATTATTTTGAGAAATCAGGATAAGATTCGGTCTAGTACGTAGTGGAATAAATATAAAACCTTTACATATGATTTTTCAAAAGCTATGATCATTTAAAATTCTAAAATATGATTAATACATAAAATACAATAAAGCATGAATATTAATTTGTACCGTATAATGAAGTTTGATCCTTTTCTTATGATTTTTCTTGAATCGTTTGTTAAATTAGCTCATCTTAATCACCATAGCCATATAGTATCTGACCTTTAATGGTATTTATAAAACGTATTGAGAACTCTATAACTATTATTTCCTTAGAACCTAAGGCTATTTATAATATAATTTAGACCTTATAATAATTTAATTGAAATAAAATTATGATTTTAATTAAACTTTAATTAGAATTACAATTAATTTTAATTAAATATCAACTGAGTCTAAAAAAGATCTAATATCTCATATTGATCCTTATTTATTGAATATCT